>JAHWFP010103413.1:102858-114002 GCA_023313725.1 Lithobius niger | reverse complement strand
GGGGGGGGGGGACTTTCCAGAATGAATTGCACAAATGTAATTCATTTTCAGAAATTTAGTCTTAAAAACAACACCCTTTTTAGTTCTAAATTAATAATAAACTAACCTATAGGTAGTATATGAACCCATGTAACTTTATCCCTTAAGAAAATAAAACTTAATTATTTTTTTATATTATCGTACGTTAACAAAACAGTGCAACAATATCGTGACTTCACATGGCTGAAAAGCTTAGCAGAAAACCCAAACAAGTTTTGTTTTGGGGTAGATTATTATGTACTCGAAATTTAAATGCTTATTTTTAGAGCAAAACATTTGTTGAAAAAAAAATCAAAAATGTGAAATCAACTATGTGAATACCTCTAGGACTGCTACAGCATAGGCAACAATATTTTCATCAGTAAGGTGGGTGTAACAAAAAGAAACCATGGCTTGTACTTAAATGTGGTGTAACACACTCCAAAAAAGCACATCACCAGCAAGGCCATTGAGGACTACACAAAAAAGTCTGCACCAATTTTCTCCTAAATAGCATCACACCTATGGCATAACGTGAGGGGTGCAAAGGATGCAGATGCAGGGGGATGCTGAAGGACAATAGACACGGGTAGGGGCTCATAAAAATAAAGTAACAACCAGAGAGATAGACAGATGGAGAGACTGACACCAGAGAAAGACAAGAGAGAGAAAAGGGAAGATGGAGAGTAAAATAATATATTTATATATATACCCGTTCTAGCATCTGGGGACTGCAGTAGATACGAAAGTAAACAGTTTACTTTATCTTCAAGATAAATAATTAATTTTACAGCTTTATTGTTGGATTACATCTCAGTTAATACTGCTGATAACCAGGGGTTGCCCCATCCATTCCTGTATTTCTCTGCCTAGCAGCAAAAGAAAACAGCAATGCAGCCGTGTGCATGGCTTGCTCTATTTTTCTTACTTGTTCCATGTGGTTTCAACTGGAGAACGATCATTTTCAAAAACTTAAAATTATTAAGTCTTAAGCTTAAGCTTAAGCCTAGACTTAACCTCAAACACCGCGCTTGGGTTCTGGGCCTGAACATTCAAACCAGGCAAAACAAAAAGAGAAAACCCGACACCCATCTTTCTGTACCCCGTCCACTCAGTATCCGACATCGCGGCCAGTGCCTGGAAAGGGAGGGGATGATGGGAAGGGAGAGCAGAGGGTGGGTAAGGGGGGAGCTGGGGGAAGGATGGGGCAGACGAGGCAGAGAACTTAAATATCATTTACCAAGCATATGTCATGCTTAGACGGATTACCAGCTAGCATAAACAGTATATACATAAATATATATAAATATATACATGTGTGTTTTCTTGTGTGTAGAAGAATAGGGCGATAGGGGAAGAAGGGACGGCTGATATGATTTCTTCCACCAGGGCCACACTGCCTAAGTTACGCCACTGCATAATCCGAGTTCATATACGCAACATATGAAGTGTATTACAGTCACTGTACATGAATAGCAATTTCGGTGAGGGGAAAAATATGAAGTCATCAATTAGCACTAATCTTTGACATATTTAACAATTAAAGTTTAATAAAAAATTATATGTTGCACACTACAGTCACTTAAATAGTTCAATACCATATTCACACTTCACATCACAAACATTTAAGCACACAATTCACTTTTTGTGATTTGAGGAATGCCAGAATGCCAGGAATGCCAGGAATTACTGTTTTAAAAATGTTTTCCTCATATTTATTCTTTAGGTGGGTAAATGATACATCACATTGGGTGCCTTTGAAAATAAACCTGGTTGGATCAAGCAAAAGTAACTTTCGTTGCTTCTGCATGTCATGAATTAGTATAATTTTAACAAAAAATCATCACTAGAACGATTCAGCATCGTATCGACTCTCATTCATGTGACAACAATAAACTACAAACCAGTATTATTTTGAACACCACGCAGTTGTTTATTTACGTACTTGTTGTTAAGATAAATTGAAGATTTAATCATTAATTCCTGAACCTTCTTTATAGAATTATACCACGGAACCTTCTTCCACCTTGCACCGAACACAACATAAACATATCCACTTGACACAGCGAATTAATGCAAATAAATGAAACGGCCTCCCCTTTTTCTGTCTCGTTTCTGGTTGTTGATAGTTGATTCATTTGCAGTTTTAGCTCCTTTCCCCAGTTACCCTCAGGATCCAAGCTCGGTGACCATGGTATGGTTAGGTTGTTTAATGTACTGCCTGAAGCGTTATTACGAATGCTGTATTTACAGGCAATCGTCTAAATTATAGCTATATGAGGGGATTATGAAGCAACATCTTGTATGACCCACACAATTAGTACACACAACAGGATGTTTCTTCGTAACATGAGTTACATAAGTTAATTTTCAAAGCCACCCATAGTTTGATATTTTGCTACCTTTAACTCAGCACGGAAAGGGAGAATAAAATGGAGGAGAATACTTTCATGAGTAAATTAATTCTCCTGACGTCGTTTTATTGATTTAGGTTTAACGATTTATAGATTTAGAATGTTCACAAAACTAACGAAGAAAATTAAACGCAGTATCAAAAAGGAAAAAATTTTTTTATTATACAGGCTTGGTTCATCCATCATCCATGTATGCCTTTTTTCTGCTTGTCACCTACCAGACCGATGGTCCCTCCCCCCCTCCCCAACACAGTTGGCGAGATTTCGCCCAGGTGATGCAATTAAGGAACGAATTCTAGGAATGCAAGAATCAAGGTTTTTTTTTTACAACTGATTTTATTTTTGTCTTTTCTGAAGCCTCAGTGGTAGACCCTATCATTTACAGAAAAGCAGTATAACCGCAATCAGAGCGAGTTTCGGAAAGGGGTGGGGCACACTTGAAGAAAAGAGGCAAATAAATAACATTTTGAGGAGTTATTGACATTTTGACAAAACACTAAATTGATGTTTCATCCAGGGTTTAAATATTAATTAGGGATGAGCTTAAGGCTTAAGCACATTGGGCAAGTGGCCCTACCCCCTCTACCCTAATGCACTTTATTTAAACTCCAGATGTACTCCAAAGTACATTTTATTTAAACTCCAAAAGTAGCAAGCAATTCCACCCCCTACCCCAAAGAAACATTTTTGTTGTGGGGGGGGGAATAGTTGCTTGCTACTTTTGTACTTTTGCCCCTGGAGAAAACAAAACGGTCCAGGTACAAAGTAAAAAAGTAGCAAGCAATTCCCCCCCCCCCCAACCCAAAAAAATATTTTTTTTGTCCAAAATCTTAGGACAAAAAAAACGGCCAAGGGGCAAAGTACAAAGTAGCAAGCAACCCCCTCCCAACAAAATATTTTTTGGAGGGGGAGGAAGAGAGTTGGTTGCTCTTTTTGTGCTTTGCCCTTAGGGCGTTTTGTTACACCCAGGAAGGCCTTTTTTTTGTGGTGCCTACTCTCTGACCACACGTTAGGGAAACAAGGGTAGGAAAACAAGGGGATCGGGAATTAAACAAAGGCTATTTTGAGTAAAGGGGGAAGGGGGGGGGGTAGAAACATGCCCCAATGTGCGATTACCCTTAAACTCATCCCTAATTAGTAATTAAATCTTGTACAGAACATTGGTTTAGTGTTTCCTCCAAGATCAAACCACACGCTTGAACAATAAAGCCGCACAATTTAGCCGTTTGTTTGACTAGTCCTACGTGACTAAGAAATGTATGAACTACGGATATCAGTCGCAAAATAAGTATTAAATTAGACAGCTGTTCGACCTATTGGTTTTTTCTTTTTGCTTTGACGTTGTGTTGTGATTAGAATTTACTGTGACACAAGAAACAGCAACATTTTTAAACGTTCAAAACTATTCCTTTCATATGATATTCTGGCAAATAAATAAGTTTATTGACGCATATCGTTGTGTACATGAAATTAGTATGATTGTAAATTGACAGCTGAAGTCTTCAAGTTTTGTACGCTGTAGGTTAAATCAGGGACTCGGGAACCTAGAATTTTTACTGCAAGATTTAAAGCTGAAGATAGCACACCTACGCTTGCCGAATACCACTCTGCCTTGATATGCGTTAATCACATGACCCTTCAAATTTACATGGACGTGAGCGAGAAATAACACCGGCTGCCAGGCCCCAAAGTTCTGCTTGCTTGGCGTATGGTCCCAGATCGAAGCACTTGAACACCTACCAAAAATGTGATGTTTACAAGGTGCACACTGGTCCCATTATTTTTTAAGCTGAGCATGCGTCGTAAAGACAATCGTGAGCCAATGCGTGGTGCCAGTGACTGACGGGTTCGTAATGCTGGTCGCACCGCAAACTTGATTTGTACAGGCTGGAACCTGAGTGAGATACTTTTGTGTGATTCATGTTGCTTTTGCTGTGAGGTAATATAACAATGTCGTAAGGTAAAATTAACCACTTGTCATCGTAAGCTGTTAAACAAGTTTTCTTTGTTTGATGGTAAATTATAAGTGATCATAACTTATAATGTTTCTCATTGAATAGGAAAAGCGTTGTCATTCCTGTAAACAATGCAAAGTCAGAGGCATTCCCAATGTCACATTTGCTGCCCGAGGCTTCCCTGCTAGGCGAAGCTTCCCTGCTGGCCAGGTTGTTCTATGTCAATGAAGTAGGAGGGGAGAACTGCAGAAGTGTTGAGTGTTTGCATATTATTTTCATTTGTTGTTCCCCGTGCCGAGTGCAAAGTTTTAAATTGACTATAGGAGTGCCCTTAAAAGACATTAGTAATCTAAAGACTTTTTTTTTTAACTAGTAATAAGAGGCATATAGATTAACGAAATAATGCTGGAGGTATGGTTAGCAAACAAAGGGTCAGATGGGGAACACTAAGCTTCCAAACAACAATCCGTAAGATATTTTGAGATTTTTAACTCCTTCATAAAGTGTTGAGCATGAACGTGATGGATTTTATCTCCTACACTGCCTGCCCACGTTTGCCTTATACGAATTTAATTGAAAAGTAAGCTTACATTGTTTCTTACTGGTGTTTTTTGGTCCCATTATACTGATTGTTGGTTTTCCTGAGTAACAGTTTTGCTGCATGTAGTCAAAGCTATTTCTGTGGGTCAGATACAATTTGCCCCTTTTGCTTCTCCCCCCACCCCATTACTCCCAGTCATGCAGTGGTAAACAGAATGAGTGCTGGGCTATGGTTAGCAAACGAAGAGTTAGAAGAGGTGGCCCAGCTACCAAACAATAATCCCTAACATATTTTTAGATTTTTAACTTCTACATATAGTGTTGAATATAATGCTGATGGATGTTATCTCCCATTGCGCTGATCAAAAAGTAATAAGCTTACTGGGAGCTTAGTTCAGTTTTACTAACCATTGCTTTCCCTGAGTAAGAGTTTTGCTACATGAAATCATATCTATTTCTAATGAGAACAAACGGAGAACTGTGAATAGTTCGTATAATCGTAGAGCCTGCTCCTGTCAACAGTGGCGACGCAACGGTTGGGGGTTTGGGGCACAAATATACAACAGCCTGCCACCAGCGCTGTAGTAAGCAATGATTTCATCCTGTAGGCACGGACAGTAGCAGTGCTCTGGCACCTATTCTCGAAAGGCAGTGGTGACACCAGAACACAATACGATTATTATAGGTTACCCCTCGTCCCCGTCCAACACTACGCATAACTACAAACTTTCTTTTAATCAGCTGGGTATTAAAGTTTAATATTCGATCCTGACATATTTTCATTTTTATTAATACAAACAACTTAATAAAAACAACTTGTATTTGGATCTTTTACTTCTAAGTTTTGAGTAACGGCAAGCTGGGTGAGCACGGAACAATATTCCTTATTTATTTATGTTTTCAGAATCGCCATATCATCTATGATTATACAAACAACTCACAGTTCTCCATTTGTTCTCATTGGAAATATTCATGTAGCAAAACTGTTACTCAGGGAAAGCAACGGTTCATTAATAACGACCGATCACCATATTTTGGAACTTGATCATGGATAATTTAGATAAGTCTAACACAGCAAATCCTAAGTGAACTGGCTTGTTTAATAATACTTTTAACCTGTGTATTCTAAACAAACCTAACTTGTCAGTTAATGGATTGAAGGATGTGATTGACGGTTTGGCTAATAATTTCCTTGTTCTAGCTAATATTGTTGTCAATATGATCGAGACATGTTTACTTATGTTCTCAAGGTTTTATCCATAAATACTGTCGTTTGTCAGTTTAAAATTATCACGTTCAAATTCAGTTGTAGCCTGTTGTCGTTTTTCTGTGTTCAATTCGATAAACGGTTTCAACCAAGCTTTTTGTTTGAAAGTCACAACTCTGTAGTTTCTGTAGGGAAATTGAGGCAGGGGTATTAGAGCATGGTTCGGATCGATAGCGTCTTACCACTCCACCTAACCTAATCCCTACTAGAGGCCTGAGTGGTGAATCGTTATGTCCTATGGATGGCAGTGCTACAAATAATAAGGAAGAAGAAAGTTATTTTGGGTACCACACTTTAATTTTATGTAGGACCACTTTCTCTATGGGGACTTAGGGGATACAGTATCTCTTAGTCTGGAATCCCGGTGCTATTGTCACACTACGTTCGTCACTAACCGCTATATAAGGCACATACCATGTTAGGTGTGGTTACTAATGGGTTAGGTAAATAACTATGGTCCTCACAAAGCATCGGAGGAGGGATGCTTTCCATCTCCCATGAATTAGGCGGGGCCTACAAACATCGAGTCTGTATTTCGTTTCAGTTCACAGAATAGTACCAAGGAATGAAAACACTCGCAGATTAAAAGGTTACAGAATATTGTGGTCTTGTCTAGTCGTATCCATCTTGCTAGCCAAACCACACTTACGACAGGCATTTCAAACGTTTAAAGATTCATTGAGAAATATAGCATTAGTCCTTAATGGCCAGCTGGTATGTAGAAGAGGGGAAAGTTACACAAACAATGGTATATAGGTATACGGGGGATTGTCGAAACAAAAGGGGCCAGCTAAACAATGCTTACATGCAATGCAAAATACTTGAAAAACGAGTGAACCGATTCATAGCAGTTTCCAGATAAAATTAGCATTAAAGGGAAAATCTCCCTGACACACCCCCATAGCTCGGAAGTGCTGTTGAACGGGTCAATTTGTAAAGTACGTTAGGAGTAATAAAATGTAAGAGTTAAAAATGTTACAAATACAATTGGTCAACTTGGATAATACAAAACGCTGGAGGAAGGGGAATTATTACTGCCCCATCCAAACCCTATTGAAAGCAGGTGACTAGACTTATTGTTTATCCAATCAAGGATATTGGAGCATAAGTGGAGAGCGGGGCCACGGAGCACAATTGGGATGAAGTCATTGAGAGACCTTTGGTTAAGTCTCGTGCTCACCCCCAAAACAGCAAGTTTGCGTCGTGTTGATCTGTGAAGGTGGTAAGGAGGCAATTTTAATCAGTAATCAGAGACAAAGAGGCGTCTTTTAGATAAGATACACTTATTTTTGTGATAAGTGTCAGGAGGCGGCACGAAGGAGCTTACCTAGAATTTCTCGTCTGTATTACAAACAGCTTCGATGCCAGAAAACACCCTGATACAGTTGGGGTGTGAGTAACACAGGACAGCTCTGAATCGAAAAAAGGGTGAGTGTCAGGCACTCATACAGTCTTTTTGAGAGCAGGACTGTGCCATGAAAAATGAGAGTGGCGTGAAGTACCCGAGTAGGCCGTGCGATAAGTAGGCGGTGTAGGACTTCATTGAAGCGTTTTAGGGATCTCTGTAGCTTATAAGGAATAATAACAGTAGGATAGCGTGTTGTTGGTTTGCACTCTTGTTGGACCTGCATGACTAGTGAAGTACTTAAAGGTTCATACTCAGTAAGTTGAGGGGTAGGTTTTTCCTTGACTAGGACAGAATTGGAATCAAGTGACTGTCTAGGAAGTGTGTGTTTCACAGTTATAGCTAGTGCTTCGAAGGTGTCATTACTTAGGGATGTTGCAAGGTTTGTAGTGGCGTCATCTGGGCTTCCCCCGGTAAGAGGTGGAGTGGTTACTCGGTGAATTCTCATGGACGTAGTTCGTAGAAGGGGAACTTCCAGGATTAGAGAAGGATTGAGGCGAATCACTTGTGTTCGTCAAGGGTGCTTGTGTTCTGTTATACGGGCTGTCCTACTGACAGATGAGTCTTGAAAATATTTCTCACACAGTGCTTAGGTGTGCCCAGGTCTTAATTGTAAGAGCAAATTCGCCAAATTTACTTTACAGTATTGGGAAAGTTCAGGGTATTTATCTCAAGTCGTAGCCTTAAAGAGGGCATTTACGAACATCCTTGAGGGCAAGGTAACACTGCATAGGACTGTTCTATCTTCGAGGTAAACCGGATCACTGCTGCCATTGTGTAGGGAAAAGAAGGCAGGGGTAGTAGGAGCGTGATTTGGATCGACAGCCTCTTACTGCCCAAACTAACCTCCTAAATCCTATTAGAGGCCTGAGTCGTGGATTGTTATGTGCTACGGATAGCAGTGCTAGAAATAATAAGGAAGTAGAAAGTTATTGTGGGTACCACACTTTAATTTTACATAGAGCCACTTTCTCTAGGGGGAATTAGGGGATACAATATCTCTTAGTCTCTATTCCCGGCGCTACTGCCTCACTACGTTCGTCACTAACCACTATATCAGGCACATAACATGTGAGGTGTGGTTACTAACGGCTTAGGTAAATGACTATGGTCCTCACCTAGCAATGGAGGAGGGAGGCTTTCCGTCTCCTGTGAATTATGTGGGGGGCCTACAAACATTGAGTCCCGTATTTTGTTTTAGTTCACAGAATAGTATCAAGGAATGAAAATGCTCACGGATTCAAGGTCGATGAACATTGTGGTATTGTCTAGTCGAATCCATCTTGCTAGCCAAACCACACTTATGACAGGCATTTCAAACTTTTAAAAATTCATTGGGAATTATAGCGTTGCTCCTTAACCCTTTCAGTCCCGAATTATGTCTGTTTTTTTTTTAAGTTCCATCAGTCGTGGGAATCTAGCCAGGATTTGCTTGGTTTGGAGACAAGGACACTGACCACTGGGCGGTTACAGCTCGGTTTGCTCAGGGTCCTAGAGGCCCCCTCACAAAGTTACGCTTATTTTTTTATGGATGAGGGGTGTGACTTTCTAGCACGTGGACCATTTGATACGTGGAAGGATTGGTTATTGTTATAAAAAAACAGGGTCAATTTTGAATATGTCAATAGCGCTAACTGTTTTTTTCCCTGATAGCCTTTTTAGGGGGGGGGGGGCAAATATTTTATGAGGGACACAAAATTCTACACAATAAAGCCAGAAAAAGTTTAGCCATCTCAAGTGTGGAAAAACGGACCGGGGCTGTAGGCTTTTTATGTTATTATTAATTTTGAAAATGTTACGAAAACGTTTCTTTAACCAGAAAACAACATGTATGGCATATAAACACATCAAGAATTAACTACCAATCCAAACTCAACCATCTCGAAGCAGTTTGGTACCGTAAACAAACAGAACATCTGTAAGCAAACTTTGCTCTGCCTCCAGACTGGATGAGTTTAGGTTGGTATTTTCGAATGCTCTGCATATTCTCAGGGAAGGCAGAAAACCCGGTTTGCACATCACTTTTAGCGAACGGAATTTTTTTCTGAATTATTGTTCCAAAATTATGCTATTCCCTCACTTTGCCTTATGTAGTCTAAACTAAGTTACAATAGCAACAAAAAGCACACAATACTAAACTGACAATAATACTGACAATAATAAACTGCAATAATAGGCAGAGAAAGCATTCGTTCGTTGTAGCACAATCTGGTTTTCCATCCTCCCAACCTCGCTCTGCGCCACACACCTGAATTAAACTAAAGCAGTGTCTTATGTCTTTTTGAATGTTTTTGAGATGATGATACATGTTTTTCCCACGGATTTGTGATGCAAAATGGTACTAGAGTGAGTATTTAAGTCGGTTAGTACAATAATTAAGTGGCGAGAGCTATTGTCAACAAAAATCGGCCTTGAATCTGTTAGAGACGTACCGGGAAAAACTAACCGATGATTTATTTACGTTTTGGCTTAACTCCAACAAAAATCGCACCAGGAAAAGTCGTACCAGGAAAGTATTCAAGGAAAAGTCGTGCCAGGAAAGCCTAACCGATGCAATATACGTTTTTCTTACGTATGCGGAAAAAATGAAGAGATTGCCGCACGATTTTTGTTCCTACAGAAGGTAGGAAAACTTTTCTTTATTGTTGCAAAACAGCAAGCCTTTATATATTAACTGAACTTTAAGAGACATTAAAAAAATAATTTTTTTAGGTGTAAAAAACAAATTGTCAGATTGATTTAAACCAAAGTCGGGGTTTTTTAGCGTATATAATCCGTGAAATTTGCTGTCAATACTGCCATAAACTAGTGCCTAACCCGTGATTAAAATCTAGAATTGTAAAAAACACACACGAAATTTTAAAAAGGGGCAGTTGCTCGGCACATTTACTTTCACTTTATCACTTAGTGCTAACTGGAAACATTGCTACAAAAGTTGCTAATTTGAAGGTTTACTAAGCTCAGAATCCAAAATTTTTTTATTCTAAAACCGTATTTTATGATTTGGTATTACCCTAAAATTGTATTAAGGCACATTTATGTTTAAAATCAGTGGAATAAACAATCTTCTTACCTGCTCTTCCAGTTAAACCGTCCTGTTCGAAAATTTTTTTTCAAATAGCAAATGCGGGTGGGGAAACTGGTTTCATCTGCGGGGGTTAGCCAGCTAAAAATGAAAATCCGTACGGACAATTTCAAAAACCAAAAGTTGGTTTTTGAAAAGTAGGTCACCAAAAACGAATAAATACCGGGATTTTCGGTAGTTCAAATCATTCTTCGGCCTCAGGGCCGAGCAAGCACACATACTTCCCTAGCCCGCCGGAGCTAAGTACTCTGGTGGGTCAGGAAGGCAATTAGGCTCCCAGCGCCCCCAGCACCTTCCTGCACCCTCCAAACTTTTATGAGCTAACGAAGTACTCAGATTTGTCCGAGGACCTAGTAGGTAACCCCAGCACCCCCAGCACCCCAGCACCACCTTCACCCACTGCACCCCAAGCCCCCTCCAAGCTTTTCTGAGCTAACGAACTACTCAGAATTGTCAGAGG
>JAHWFP010103413.1:85478-102848 GCA_023313725.1 Lithobius niger | reverse complement strand
TGAGCTAACGAAGTACTCAGAATTGTCAGAGGGCCAAGTAGGTAACCCTAGCACCCGCAGAGCACCCCAGCACCCCCAGCACCACATTCACCCCCTGCACCCCAAGCACCCTCCAAGCTTTTCTGAGCTAACGAACTACTCAGAATTGTCAGAGGGCCATGTAGGTAACCCCAACAACCCTTAGCACCCCCAGCACCCCAAGCACCCTCCAAGCTTTTATGAGCTAACGAAGTACTCATAATTGTCAGAGAGCCAAGTAGGTAACCCCAGCACCCCCAAGCACCCCAGCACCTCCTGCACCACCCTGCACCCGAAGCAATAGCAACCTCCAAGCTTTTCTGAGCTAACGAAGTACTCAGATTTGTCAGAGGGCCACGTAGGTAACCCCAGCACCCGCCTCCAGCACCCCAGCACCCCCCTCCATCACACTAGCACCCCCAGCACCACCCAAGCTTTTCTGAGCTAACAAAGTACTCAGAATTGTCAGAGGGCCAAGTAGGCAACCCTAGCACCCCAGCACCCAAGCACCCCCTGCACCCCTGCACCCTCCAAGCTTTTCTGAGCTAACGAAATACGCAGAATTGTCAGAGGCCAAGTAGGTAACCCCAGCACCCTCAGAGCACCCCAGCACCCCAGCACCCCCTGCACCCTCCTGCACCCTAAGCACCCTCCAAGCTTTTCTGAACTAACGAAGTACTCAGAATTGTCAGAGGGCCAAGTAGGTAATCCCAGCACTCCAGGGCCTAGTAGGTAACCCCAGCATCCCCCAGCATCCCCCTGCACCCCAACCATTTTTTAGGGATGAATTAGGGACCTTTTGAAAACTTTAATTATGGAATTTTGAGGGGGAATTACGGGTCCCTTTGCAATCTTAATTTAGGGGTTTTTAGGGATTATTTAGGGACTTTTATGAGGGATAAATTAGTTATACAGGGTTCCCACAAAGTCCTTGAAAGTGCTTGAATTTGTTTCAAAAAAATTCCAGGCCTTGAAATTGTTATCTATGTTCTTGAAAGACCTTGAATTTAATTTTTTTTTCGTCTTAATTTAAAATAATACCCCTAACCTAACTTACAACAGGAAAGAAAACAAAGCAATTTTCCACGTTTTTTACCCCAGAATTTTTCCCTTGATTTTTTTTGGTCATAACAGAACATTTTTATTGTTTAAGAAGCTGTTGTTGTCTCTTCACTGGTAAAACTAGACCTTATTTGAGTAAGCTTGTTGGTTAACAAAATGTATTTAAAACAACAGCATTAGTGTTGGAATAGTCCTTGAAAAATGACACCTGTTTGGAAAAGTCCTTGAAAGTGCTTGAATTTCTTGTATGAACGCTGTTAATATGAATTATATTAATATTAACTACAATATGAAATAAAATTAGGAATGAATACAGGTTGATCCACAAAAAACTGATGACCCACAATTTTCTAATTCCAACTTTTCTAGTTAGTACACCACAGAACCAGATGATTTGATTTGCCTTCTCCTGGTTCTGAGGGGTGTTAACTAGAAATGTTGGACTTAAAAAATTATGGGTCATACGAGGGGTCCGACAAGCGTGTAAATCATGACAACCGTCTGATTTACAGATTGGGAAATCACTGTATTTCAGTAAATCAAGGGTAAATGGTGTAAATCAGTAAATCATCCTAAATCAGTAAATCATTGTAAATCAGTAAATCAATGTAAATCAGTAAATCACTCGTAAATCAAAGATAAATCAGTAAATCAAAGTAAATCAGTCAATCAAGGGTAAATCAGTAAATCAAAGTATGTCAGTAAATCAAAGGTAAGTCAGTAAATCAGTAAATCTAGCACACTAATCAAGCCTTTGTCGGACTCCTCGGGATCATCAGTTTTTTGTGGATTAACCTGTATATTTCCGTAAAATACTCAGACATTATTTCTATAATGAAATACGTACCAACCTTTCACAGTGTATAACTGTCATTATAAATTATGCACATAATTACGGCTGCTAGAAGAGTATGGTAAAATCTATGCTCAGGACTGTTTCAAAATAAGTACCTGCAGAGAACGCTTGGCAGGGAAAAAATTCTCTGGTGATCGTATTTCGAGGCCTGAAAATTCTAGATAAATTATTGTGCTGTATTTAGACCTGACAGTTATACATGCATGAAAGTCAGTCTTAATTGAAAACGAGTAAATACGAGGAAAGCCACCAAAATTTAAACATTTATGGGGACTTTAAATGCATTTTTAGGAGGTTTGCAAAGCTAAAAAAATCAGGAAACTAGCTAAACCAATGAAGACTTTCATGCTTGGTTATATTTAGACCTATTTCTTTTCTCTGTATGATCTTTTCCAAACTTTTCCATGGGGTGACACAAATTTTTTGGTGCTTATTGAAGTTTGCACAATCTGATGGAAAGGATTAATATTTTGCATGTGTAGTGCCTACAGACATATTTACAAATATCTTTTATTTGGTTCTTGTCAGACCCACTCATCACACAGGATCTTCGTGGAAGCATGCGAGCAAAGGACAAGGGCAACTCATAAGATAAAGATAGACGTAAATATTATAGGAAGTTACAGGTTTTTTTATAAGTTAACATCGTCTATTCTTCTACCATCTGTTTTATTTAACACACTAATTTACTGTACATTTGTGTATTTTTTAATAAGTTATTTAATATAGTTTATTATTTTTTTCAGCTGTTGATATCATTCACCAGTAACGTTTGTGCAAAAGAGACAGGACCAAAATCAACAACAGAAAAAGACCCTTAATCACAAGGAGTGATGTAAGTATTGTAGGATAAAGAGTGAGGAAGCTGTTGTAAGTAATACCATTTAATTTTACATTTTATAAAACGTTACAGCTATAAGTTTGAATGTGAAGTCCCCCTGCCTGTTTCTAGTGGGAGGGGGTAATGCAAATGCTATATGAGGCGGTTAGTTAAAAAGTGGTGTAAGTCCATTTAAGTCGTTTTTGAGATAATTAAGGTTAAACAAACGAACCCATTATAAAAATCACTGTTAAGTAATACTTAATGTTGAAAGGTGAGGCATTTGAGTGTGGTATAGTACATGAAACTGTGAATACTGCAAACTTAATATCCTAAAATCATGGGCGTGGCAGCCATCTATTCACCACCCCAACAATAGCAGTTGAACACAGTAAAAAAAACTATTTTTTATTGCATTTCTGGACTGTGCAATTGATTCTAAGCAATTTTTCCTTTTACACCACCCATCTAACTCTGTAACCTTTGGTCCTGTGTAGAGTAAGTGGCACTTAGAAAGAAAAATTATTTTTATTTACTGTGATAATAAAAAAAGTCATGGATTCGAATTCGATCATTTTGACGGTGGTGGGGGTTGAACTGAGCTGCAATTTAATAACACCTATATATTTGAATCCTAAAAAGGAGTACGAAATTGCGCTACTATCCTTGGATTCGTATTACAGCATCTTTAATGTTCACGATGATAACAACAAAATTTCGTACACCTTCGATGGTGGAGCGAACTGGATTAAGGTGCCAGTCATCCCAGGTGCTTACAAAATTTCCGATTTAAATAATTTCATTCAATCTGTAGTACAGCAAAACGGACACGAAAAAAATGCCATTGCCATAGAACCAAACCACAATACTTTAAAACCTAACTTAATCATCGGTAATCCTGCCTATAGAGTGTCTTTTTTGGGAGATAACAGTTTAGGCCAAGTCTTGGGGTTCCTCCACAGCACTTATACAAAATCTCAACAAGGGCAAAAATCTGTAGATATTTTGCGCACCAATACAATTTTCGTTCACGCTAATATAATAGGGTCCTCGTATGTGAATGACGACACACAACCTTTCTTTTACGCTTTCAATCCGGGAGTACCCCCTTTTTACAAGATGATTATCATTCCTCAAAATTTGATTTATTTGCCAGTCACTACCAATAAGATTAGAAATATACGCATTTGATTAACTTCTCAAGATAACGAAATAATAAATTTAAACGACGAAACACTCATGGTCCACCTTCACCTCAGATCAAAAAAATAATCCTCATATAAAACAAAAGGAATGTTGGTATTCGAAAGAAAAAAAAGAATGTTACGAAAAGGGTTAGTTAGAGATAATAATAAATTAACGCCAAAAAACCAAGCATTCATCAAATTTATAACCGCGGCTAGAAGATGAGTTTAACTGAAGATTATCTGAACATAAACGAATAGTTACAACACGATTCCTCCATGGAGAGCTATTCTTTTCATGTATATAATCCGATTGTAGGAACTAACCCCAACAATGTCAATTCGGAAATTATAATTATAATCGAAAACCAGGATTAGTTCCCGCATGTTGCTAACAGTTATCTTTTGATTAGTGGCAAACTGGTGAAAAGCGACGGTACTAATTATGTCGATGCTGACGTCGCGACTCTCGTCAATAACGGTCCCATGTACCTGTTTTCCAGCATTAAATATCACTTGGGGGACAAGCTCGTCGATGAATTAAATTACCCGGGGTACGGGACACTGAAGAAAGACCTGCTCACTTATGGCTCAAGTGATCAAGTATCGTTGCTGGGCAGCTGCTGGGCTTCAGATGCTGCCGAAGTGTCCACTGCCAGTTTGTGCGATAACATAGGGTTCAAATTGAGACATTCCACCATCGTGAAGGAACTTGTTCTTAAAGGGAGCTTCTCCTTCGCCATTCCTTTAATAACACTGCATGGGACTTTTCGAAAATTATGACAAAGTACTCTATGGCACCAAGCACGTGCCGACGTTGTCTATGGCAAGCAATGATGATGCTGTATATAGGGCCGCTGCCACTGCTGGCAGAAAAGTCGAATTGACCGGTGCTACGTGGCACGTGCTGCACGTCACAACTTCAAACAAGCAAAAACTCAGGCTTTTTAAATACATCGAGGATGGGATGAACGTGGATTTGGGCTTTAGACACTGGCATTACGATTCTTGCGAATTACCACAGAACACCAGGTTCACGTGGAGGGTTCTCACTACTTCAGTGGTGGAAAAGCCTAGGTGGGTCATTCTAGCTCTGCAGACTAACAAAAAAGATGCTCAAACTAAAAATCCTGCTGTGTTCGATAACTGTAGTCTTCAGGTTGCTCACGTGACTTTAAATTCCGAACGTTACCCCTTCCTCGATTTAGGCATAAATTTTTCTATTTTTTCTATTTTTTCGATGTCGGGGATCTCTGAATCGATTCGGTTCAGTTTAAAAAGACTTACCGTCTAGTGGTTTTGGATTGCTCCAAACAGTCAGAGAGACTTCAGTCGGGCGTTGTCGATGTGCAAGTGAAACTTAAAGGTCATGCCGCTGTCCCCGCCAACATGACCTGTCACGCGCTGCTGATCGGAGAAAGAAAAATGAGTTTGAAATTGGATAGAGGCAAAGTCGTTATTTATAAATATAATAAAAAAGAAATGGGGAAAATATTGAAAAGACGCCAGACCGGAAACCGAAGAAAACGAGGAGGGTTTTTACCGCTGTTGGCATTGCTCGGCCCGCTCATAGCTGGTGTGGGAGGGTTAGCAAGTGGAGCAGCATGTATAACAATGGCTGTTAAGAAAGTGCAGAACGATGCTAAGGTACTAAACGAGATGGTGAAACATAAGAAGAAGATAGAGGGTTCCGGTTTGAAACGAAAAAAGAAGAAGTTGAAAAAAAAAAGAGTCGTGGCAGAGGGCTCTTTCTATGGCCAGCGAGGGGTTGATCGATTTAAATAAACCATTGACGAATCTGGACTTAAACAGATTGGTCAAAGTCTTGAAAATTCCTAAATACAGAGACACCTTTAGCAAAGATCGGCTGCCCCTAAAACCTAAACCTGACAATGAATGTGGCATCGTCAATCTCAAAGATTTTCACGATGGGGACGTCAGTCATTGGGTTGCTTACTCGACTGTTACGGGCACGCCCTGTTATTTCGATAGTTTTGGCAGTCTGGGTCCTCCTTCCTCAATCTCTGAGTACCTGGGACCCGTTCAATACAATCACGATGGAGTGCAGCATTATAATCAAATATGGTGCGGGCATTTCTGTTTGTTCTGTTTGTCCACTTGATAAAGATTCCCAATTTCAGGATCGCTATCTGTATCAGCCACTATACAACTACGCGTTCCCTGCCCAAACCTCAAAAGTGTTTTCCGTTAATTACTTTCGGTTTCATTTGCGTATAATTTATGGTTTCATTAGTAAAAATCATCTGCTCTAGAGAAAATTGAAAACCAGTAAGTGCTGAGTCATTGAATTCTTCATCACTTTCATGTTCTCTATATTCATACTCTAGTTTTAAAATATCGTTGAATATTATACATCGCAGCTTTAAACCTACATCAAGACCCAGCAAAGTCAACCCTCTCAAATAATATTCATACGAGCAACAATAATAATTAAAAGGATTGCCGTTACTTTATGTGAAAAAGTCACCTTTTTTGAATAGCGTGACGATGTAAAAACTTACTATATGAAAACAATTTTCGAGGACGTACCGCATAGTAACAGCATCCTCGAGTAACTTGGGGTATCGTAGGTTTATAATTCGTTTTCCGGTTACATTAAAGTCTCCTTTTTCATCCTCGGGTAATGAGTTTAACGGTTGAGATTTGATTTGATTTTGTAATTTGGTTAGCTGAGAATAATTTACAGCATCCTGAGGATATATGCCTGGTCTTAGATTGATCAAACGTCTGAATCTTGCATCACACTCATCAACTCTTAAATTAATACCCTGCTCATTTAAGTAAAATTTAGTAGCCTCGTCGACATAGTTTTTGTTAGCAGCATCCCTAGATTGTGTGGGAAGAGCAAGGTCTTTGATTCGTTTATTATTAGCTTCGAAATAACCGTTGAAATCTTCCTTCATTCCAACATTTGACTGACATTTTTTAATGTCTGTTTCTAAGTCGTTTAACTGAGAATAAGTAACTGCATCTTGGGGGTCTACACCGACGGCTAGATTAATTAAACAATTGTTTCGCATGTCGTAATCCATCAACACTTTTGAATCAACGTATTCTTTAGTGGCTGCATCCACCACAACTTTTGAATCAACATACTCCCTGGTATCTGCATTCACACCACCTTTGAATCAACATACTCCTTGGTGGCTGCATCCTTATTTTGTGTGGGAGTTTTAACATCTTTAATACGTTTCTTCGCAGAGCTAAAATACCCATCTGCATCATTCTTCAATCATACATCGAATTTAAGTTTCGTTAAGTCGGTTTCTAATTCGTAAAACTGGGAATAAATTACGGCATCTTCGGGTTCTATGGCAGCTCCCACTTTAGTCAGGCATTTATTCTGCATGTCATAATCATTATTTGAGTGTAATGTAAATCCTACCGCAGGAGTTCCTTTCACATCTCTATGCGTGCGCTTCAAAGACTGACCAAATTTATTTACCGGCATTTTTTTTATTTCTGTCGTTTCTTTTTTATTATTTACACATAAATAAAAAAAGGAAGGAAAATAAAAAGTTAGAATAAGCAAAAGAAAGAAATTCAAAATGCCTTACCCTGCCTGGTGAACGCATCTCTCCAATTTGCTGGAAACAAATTCGTTAGAAGTTAAGACGGAGAAGGCAGCCGAGTTAAAAAATGGAGTAAAGTATACATTGTCTCCTTCCGTAGAATTCAAAGATATAAAGGGAGAACGTTCTCCCATTTCGAACAAAGATTCCAAGCACAAGGGTTGGATTTTGCCGATGGTCCCTGAAACTCAAAATGCGTTGAAAAATCTTAGACAGTACATCTGCGAAAAATTAAAAATCCAAATTGACAAACATAAACCCACTTCTTTGACAATGTTCAATTATCCCAATTACTTGCACCCCGTCACATCCTGCTACCCGTTCTGCAAAAAGGCGAACGAAGATACCAACAATGCGGATAAGCTGCTCTACCTTAGAACTTGGGTGTACACGATGTCCACAAAACTAAAGGGAAACTTAACAGAAAGTTATGAAAAACCCGTGGTTTGACTTTCCTTCGTGCGGAAGTATGACCTTGTCGGAAGTTAGTGGCAAAATTAACTCCGTGTACGTCAGCAACGACACTCTTAGCACCGTGAAACTTTGGTGCAACGTAGAATACGAAGTTGCTGAACCTAACATGACCAACGATAAATTTTCTGATCGAGACTTTATGAGTTTGGTTTCAGAATAAACCTAAAAAAAACAATGGAAATTTTAAATTACAATTATTTTCGCCCCCCGCAAAGAACTAAAAAATCACCAATTTCTACCCTCGAACATTAGATGCCTGATTATAGGTCCGGCAAACTGTGGGAAAACGAACCTACTGTTTGTTTAATTTTATTTGGAACGAGGGGTGGCTAGATTACGACAGATTACATGTCTATAGCAAAACTTCATGTCAACCAAAACACAAAGCTTTACAGTCTGTATTTGCAGAAATTGGTGTAGTGGTGGTGCGAGAGATAGCAAGTTTTCACGGCTCACAAAACGATCTGATTCCTCACGAGGAGTTGGATTCTATATTTCGTAATCTCATCGTTTTCGATGATGTGGTTTCAGACAAACAAAATAACATCTAGCGTTACTTCGCTCAAGGGCACCATTCGAATGCCGATGGTTTTTATTGCAGTCAGTCCTATACAAGAATTCCCAAGCAGGTGATTAGAGATAATGCCAATTTGTTAATAGTTTTTCCTGTGGATGAATTAAACCTAAAACATCTGTACAAAAATCACGTCGGTCCTTACATGGAATTTACTGAGTTTAAAACATTGTGTAGAACGTGTTGGGACGATCCATACGGATTTTTATTGATTGACAAAACGTTAAATGAAGGGTGTTATAAACGTTCATTTTCTTGCGTAAATAAAAGAAGCCGAAAGAAAAAAGAAGATGGAAACGAAACGTGAAATTATTAAACTCAAAAAACGTTTAACAAAAAAATGTTTGGATCAACGTTTGGATGAGCAAGTACTAGAAGAATCTTTGCAAGAGTTTTTTAAACCTGTTGTTAGTACTTTGAAACCAACCATACCGAAACCAACACCCGCAGTGAGTCCTTCGAAAGGGGTTGTTGGCTTTCCAACTAAAAAACGAGCGAAACGTATACGAATTGCTACTCCTGTAAAAACTTATAAGTCAGAGGATGATGAGGAGGATGGGTGGGAAACTGAGGGAACAATGCACAATACGGGAAAGTTTGAATTGCCGACACCTCCCAGTTTCGTTGACCATACGACTCCGATAGCGCGAGATCCTCCCATTTCTTCCAATGTATCCGAATATGCGACTCTGGCTCCAGCTATGCGAACCGAATACGCGTCTACCTGTACAGGACCGAAAGTTACCACCGAACTTTCAGCAATTCAAAACAGACGCGTTTCGACACCTACAGAAATTCCAAATTTCCCCACCCTCAGATCCTTGGATAGTTTGTTACCGGGGCAAATCATAGGGCAAAGAGCAAAATATTTCCTACTCAAATTTTTCGAAAATCCCAAGGATTCTGACCCGGTCTTTGGACTGCAATATGATATGAAAACCGGAGAAATGAGCATGGCGAATAAACCCGTAAAAATATTCGAGAACGATATGGTTGTTGGTGGTAAACAGTACCCAGGACGATAAGCACTTTGGAGTTTGCTGATTTTTAAGGTACTGAAAGAACCTTCGTATTGTCCGATGTCAAGGCATCTTACGCGTCTCTTTTGAAAAATATGAACGCCATCTATCAAAACAACGATCCGGGTACTCGAAAACCCAAGTCTAATCGCGGTGCTAAGTACGCTGTGATAATAGGACCTATTTGGGAGGATATGGAAACGAAGAAAAAGGGGACCGGCATGGTGAAAAAAACCGGATATGCTAGAACGGTGGATTACAAGTACTACGACGATCCAAACGATCTGGTCAAGAGATTGAGGCTTTTGTACGGATCCACCCGAGCGGGGCACGATGGTCACAGAAACGACATGATTGAAATTTAATCAGAATTGGAACAATGACGCGTCATCACCACTCGTGAAAAAAATATCGCTTATCAAAATGTAGGTTAAGAATTGTTTGCATAATAAAAAAACAACCAAGATGAAATTTTGCATGAAATGTAAACGGCACACATCTAACTGACTCGAACCTCCTATTATTTCAATATCGAAAAATAACAGACGAATGGAAGTAGTGTTTTGTGATGTGTGTGGAAGCAAAAAATCTTCCTTCGTTAAATCTGGGGAGGGTATCGTAAATAAACTGATTGACCATTCGCCCGCAGAATTACATTTGCTGGGGTATCAATATTGTGGGCCTGGAACAAAACTAGAAAAAAGATTAGCTAGAGGTGATAAAGGAATAAATGAACTAGACGAGGCGTGTAAAGATCACGATATTGCCTACTTGAAGAGTTCAGATTTAAACCAAAGGCACGTTGCCGATGAAATTCTAATGTCTAAAGCTTGAAAAGTACGCAAGGATCCTTCAGTTTCTTGGAGAGAAAAATTAGCCGCATCGATCGTTAAAAAAATAATGTGAAAAAAATAAAATTCGGAATGGGAAAAAAAAACGAAATGGATCAAATCGTAAACGTACTTCACATATCAACGCGGAAAAATTTTCCGAGATGGAAAGTGATTGTACTGGCCCTAAACGATCTATGGCAAGCTGACTTGGTGGAGATGACACCGTACGCTAAGCTAAATAAAGGATATAACTACCTACTGACTTGCATTAACGTCATGTCCAAATTTGCTTGGGCCATTCCTCTTAAATCTGAATCCGGTCTAGATGTTACCGAAGCTTTCAAGAAGATACTCTTAGGAGCGACCGTCCCTAAAATTTACAAGTCGATTTAGGTAGTGAGATCTACAATAAAAATTTCAAAGCGCTACTTAGGCGCCATAACATCAACATGTACTCTACGTACTCTGAGAAAAAAGCAAGCGTGGTTGACGCTTCAACCGAACACTGAAAACTGGAATGTGGAAAAAATTCACCAGGCACAGGAGTTACAAGTGGATTCACATTATTGACGAGTTGGTTTCGCAATATAACGACACGGTTCATTCCACCACAAAACTGAAACCTAGGGAAGTAACCAGATGTCATGAACCGTTGCCGAGACGAACTAGCCCTAAACAACTGCTGAGGAAATCCAAGTTTGCCATAGGAAATAAAGTCAGGATTTCTAAAGTTAAAACAATTTTCGACAAAGGATATTTGCAATATTTTACCAACAAAGTATTCACGATCCGTAAAGTGCAAAAAACCCAACCAGTTACGTATCTTTTAAACGATGAGTCGGGTTAACAGGTGCTTGTTGGTTTCTACGAACAGGAAATTCAAAAAACCCAAGTTCCAGATATATTTCTGGTGGCGCGAGTATTACGTAAAAAGAGGGGAAGAGATGGAAAAATGCTTTATTTCCTTAAATGGTAGGGTATGATTCCAAACACAACAGTTGGACAGATAATGTAGAAAATTTAAGCTGAATTCACGTGCCCATAAGCTAGAGTACTGACTGCATTGTCACAGACCCATCTCTTGTCGTCGTAGGGACTGAAAGCCAACTTGTTGATGGTGACGGTTTTTAGTTCGTGCGCCTCCGAACGAATGTAAGACCTCAGAGTTCTCACGAGTCTATTATTCAACAGCACATTCTTGTACGTTTCGTGTACCACTTGTGCTGTTTTCTTAGTGCCCTTGCAGGCCATCTCGTTCTTCCCATCTAATTGTAAAACGCTACAAAGCTTCGACTTTAAATCTACAAACTCGGGAATTGGGCACCCTGCACTCTCGTCTTTCATCCCAATACTTTTTTGTTTACATTGGAGTGTAAGAAATGATCTTTTGGGTAGTCGGATGTGTCGAACAACGACGCATCTTCTTCCATAACTTTGTAAATATCATCCGTTTCTATAGAATAACATAAACTATCCGTGTCCGTGACTAGGAATTTACATCTCTCTGGTCCGTACTTTTTCCTCATGGGGTCGTAGTGAAACCATTAGACTTATAACTTTGACAGTTCCAAGATGCTAAACCCAACCACGATGGGCTTGTTCAAGATGATGTTTGCTGGAGTCTTTGTAAATATTACCAAATCCTCGCTTAGAGAAGTGAAACTCGTGGTGCAGGGGTGAGACGCGTACTTGATGGCTTTCTTTTTCGCTTCCTTTCTTGGACAAAAAAGGACCAAGCGCAAGACATTGCGCTTCTCTTGCGCTTGGTCTCTATCGTCTTACCGAAAATCGAATTATTTTGCAGTTTGTAGAGGTTTTTGTCAAAATCGTTACTAGCTGCTTGCCTTTTCTCGTTATAAAACTCTATGTAAGGTTTCAGCCAAGGGGCTTGCTTAAAGCTGATCGCTCCGTGTATTTTCTTGAGAACCATGCCGAGAGAGATGTAGTATTTCAAATTCCTATAGTGCACCACGTACTTTGTCTTTGAGCGAAGTTTAGTTGTTAGCTTTAGGCCTTTGTTGTACGTTAACCGCAAGTCCTCGATTGCCCAACGGTTGAAAGGAGAAAGTATAGACTTTGTGATTTTCATGTGCTCCGGGGCTAACGGGAAATCTTTGTGCAATGCATGAAGCAGCTCGGGGTATTCCAAGTCCACTTCTAATATCAGCCCCGTGTCACTCTGATCGACGTACTTGCCGAGATTAATATCATCGAGCTGGTCTTCCGGCACCCATTCATACTCTCCAGTTGGTAGATACTCGCACATCACACACCCGTACAAGTTGTTACATTCCAAAACTATGATGGAAGAAGTCTTTTTATCAGGGTCGAAGGTTGATGGGATATAAATGGTTGTTGGCTTTAGCGTATCTTCTAGCTATAATCTTTTAGCTATATCTTCTAGCACCCTTTTCCACCATAAGATGCATGTCAATGTTAGTGAAGAGATACAAAGACACTCCCGTCCTCTTGAGCGCCGCTTCCCAAGATATGGAGGGTGTAGAAATGTAATAGGAGGGGGTCCAATCTGTAACTAGCCAAACTCGTCGCTCTAAAGTTTTCAAAGACATCAGCTAAAAGCCCGACGTCCATCCACAAATACAGGTCGTGGTAATCTCCAAACGTTTTGCATTTGCCTAAATATTAAATCTTCATCGTGTGTTGATAAGATTCGGAGCCGATCGCTCCTCTCAACAACGAGGCGTGGGAGGTAAACACTTCTTCTCCATAACTTCCACATTTGTCAGGTATTCGTACGGAAACACACCTTTTCGCCTAAGGTCTCGTACGAGCTCCACGGATTCACACTCGAAAAGCTTGTCCATGATGCCAAAGCTATTTAAGTTCGAAGCTAAAGTTTCCAACGATGCCGTCATAAATGCTGGACTATTTATGAATGTATAACTGCCTAAATTCATGCTGCTGATTTTTTCCTTGTTCTTAGCGATGATCCTGACATTATGCAGAGCCTTCAAATCTTTAAACAAATTCAAAGCCTTGACCACGAAATGACTGTCATATTTTTCGAAATTATGCATAACAACCGCTATGTTTTTGTTCAAAGTGTAAGAAAAGTTACACTTGCTGTGCGCGGGTCCTCTAAATTCACCGGTGATGTGGTCATGGTCTTGTACTTTCGTAAATCCGTCAAACTTTTCTTGGGGTGCAGTAAATGCTCTTTGTTTGCAGATATGGCACACTGCAGCTTCTTTGTACATCAACCCCTGTTCCTTGGTTAAATAATTCATTAGTTGCTTGTGGGAATCCACGTAAGCCACGATCTTTTTCTGCTCCTCTACTATAGATTCGAAGAAAACTTGCACACAGTCTACTCCTCTGTACAATTTTTTAGAAAATTCTCCGCCTAAGTGGTCAACAATCACATAGGCAAAACGGCAAGCTTGGTGTATGTGGTTAACTCTATTGTATGTATCATTTCTATCGCAACTGGAGACTGGGTGCAGCGCCGCTTATGTACAACCTTTTGAGTTTGTTCTTGAAATTCTTAAACCGGATAACGTCATTGTCGGGCAATGTGGTCTTTTGATACGGAACTCCCACGCAAGAAGGAAGGTGGTAGTTTTCATACTTGAAACGATTTCGAAAACCGTGTAAGCAATGCCTGCAAAAATACTTCAAGCGCTTGTTGGGGTTGAAACTCGCGATGAATTTGTGGAAGACTTTTATCGTCACATAGTGTCAGTTGAGAAGAAGCAAGTCGACATGATGCTTACTTTCAACTAAGGAACTCGTGCGATAAACGCAAGTGTGGTGTCTTACCTCGCCCCTGGCTGGCACCACCAGCCAGACCTAAAGTTGTATGCTTGTCATCAGCTGACACGTTGGTCAGCTGATCTGTTAGTTAATAAAACTGATGGCAACTGACAAGCCAAGGTCAGTCTTACAGTATTCCTTGCATGGAGTCGTTCCTTCTTGGTAGATGTTAGGCTTGATTAGTGGCAACGTTCCCAGCATGGCTCGTCATCCTCGAAACCAAAAACAGATACCGAAATGTTGTTGGCTTTTTCAAACGCCGCGATTTCAGATAAAGGAACGGGGTCCAACACACCTACAACTAACTCGTGCGCATGAGACAGATAATGTTTCGTATCCCAATCATTTTGAGAAGATGGAACGGGGTGTATACTAGCCAATACGGACCACAGAAAACATCTATCATCTTCACTACGCACATTAACCAGTATATCAGGACCTAGTTTGAGGTTGTTGGGAAGTGCTACATAACGTCTCCCCGCAAAAGGTCTATAAATTCCAATGCATAGTTCGGTGCACACACATTGCTTGACAACCCATCCACTTCCTTCTACGGCAAACTGTCCAATACTATGAAGAATCTTGTTTGACATTTCCGAAAGAACCTCCTTGCTCCCAACTCTGGTCAGGTTGGAGTTAAAATAAGCCTTAATAGTTTTCAAATTATCCATCGTTTTTTCAAAGAAAATGCATAATCCAATTTGAGCTTTTATGTGTACCATAAGACGTCAACATTGTTCTAAAAGATTCCAATATTTGTACACATACTCTTCCAACAAAACCAAGGGCTCGTAGTGCATTTCATCTTGCATAAAATCCCGCTTGAAAGTTAAGAAACATCTGTTGAAAGCATCGTGCACTAGATCCAATCCTCCTAAATCCAAACTGAAAGGCTTCACCTCGAGTTCGGTATCGTCTGTCACCTCCATCTTGTCTTTCAAATCGTTAATCATGTAGGACAAGGCCCAGTCTATTCTGGTATTCTCTATTATAGGCACGACTAGAGATCTGACATTGTTGACAATGAGGTTGAAATTTGCGGGTATTTGAGAAATTATTTCTTTCTTCAACACAGGTTTGAGTTTGAGAAAAGACAATTTACGTCTCTTTTTTGAAGACTCTCCAATTTCCAACGCACATTGTTTTACAGCCCCACCACACTTGTGCCGTTTATACGCGAGGTGATTAGAGTAAGTCACACCGCACGATTTGCACCTCACATTACATTTTCCTTCGTGACGCCTTTCATGTCTCCGTTTATACTTATTGTTCCTGAACGTCTTTTCGCAGTAATGACACAAGAAAATCTCATTGTCAGCCATCTCTCGTTTTTTTTCTTCATCAATCATTTTTGGTCCTTTTTTTATCTACCGTCTCTTCATTCACCAGAAGAGATGAATGTGAATTCTTGGTATGAACCGTAGCTTTTGCTAAATCGGGAAAATACTTCCGACAAGCTTCACAGGACTATGCACATTCAAACTTGATTTTCTCAAGCGTGGTCATTTTTCCATCGCATCGGTCGTTGTGCGCCAAAACTTCATCTCAAGAAGAAACGAGTCCTCCGCAATCGAGACAAGTAAAGTTTAAAACGCAAGGTATCTGCAAATGACTTTCCACCTCTTCTCGCGATAACTGGAACCGCGAGACCACATTGTACTTGGCAGCCATGGTTGATATGAAGATCGACGGAATTATCCTCGCATTTTGTACCCACCGCTCGTATCAAACGGTCCATGCACTAGAAAGTCACACCCCTCATCTGTAAAAAAAAAATACGTGTAACTTGTAAAAAAAAAATCGCAAAAAATATTCAAATAGCACGGATTTTTCTTGATGAGTAACCCAACGAGTTACATGCAGGATACTTTTTTTAAATGCAAAAAATTAGCAGAGGGCCTGCAGGGTAGACCGGGGGGTTGCTCAAAAGGGCCTGCTTTCCACCAAATCTTATAGTACTCAGACTCGCCATCCGTTAATTTAGTAGTTGAATTTTTTTTACTTTAACTTTCAAGTATCTCAGAATATTAGCCAGATTAATATACTAATCTACTGATCCTAGAATTACGAAATCGATGACTTGATTGGCTGACAATGTCGCTATAGGGCGGAATTCTGTGTCTTTTATCTGTTCAATACTGAGTTGTGTAGGTGGGACCAGAAATAATTCTAAAGGTGATAGAAGACATTCACTACTGTGCGGATGTAAAAATGCCATGATGCGACTGTATGGATTCAGCGTTATGTCGTTTTAGATATGCCGAGGTCTGTTTATAATAGTCTAAAATAGTTTTTTCAATTTTTTGCCTTTTATTTATATTTTTTTTTAGTTTTAGAATTTTTCTTTTATACACCGCCACTTCCAGTCTGCTGCACTTTATTGTGTATGTCGATCAAAATGTCGTGACCAGTTTCTTTAACTCTCTCCTTAGTGGATTCTTTTACGGTATAGCTGGGTAGGAAGTCACCGAGAATATTCCCACCTGTAGACACAGCTATACGTCCTAAGTATTATCCAAATTTTTTATATGGGGAACAGCAATACAAAAATAAATGGCATGGCCACGCGATTCACCGCAGAAAAAAATGTCCTAATCCTCCATGGACTGACCGTGATCTTCTCCCATCAAATATGGGGATTCCCCCACCACTCTGTCCCACATAATGGTTAGAATATTTGCAACAATACTTCATGATGAAACATTTATAGCTTAAAATGATCGTACAGTGCTATTTATAGGAACCATAGTTCACAATATTTTTTTAAATAATTACGTTTCAGACAAAAATGTAAGATGGCTACCACAGGCAAGTATGAACTAAATGGTATGCGACTTCCATTGTCAGTATTTATACCTATTTCTACATATTGAAAAGAACGGCAAAGTAAAGGGAGATAATGTATTCTAAAAAACTCTACGTGCGTTTGATCAACAGCATCATTCATCAAGTCTACTATACAGGGGGTTTCAAAAAAAAAATGCTACACGTTGATGTCGAATTTTTCTAAGTCCATCAACCATTCGCCATCGCTATTACCCTTATCCATTACCTCTGTAAAGAAATAATGAAAGTTATTCCTGACCTCAAAAAATGGAAGCTTTTATTTGCTTTTCAAATAAGAACACAAAAGGTAACAAAAGCACGTGACAACCCTGGTGGG
>JAHWFP010103413.1:66462-85078 GCA_023313725.1 Lithobius niger | reverse complement strand
CCCCCCCCCCCCCCCCCCCCCCCCCCCCCAAAACAAACTATAAAAGCCCATACTTCGATTTCAAGTAAGAAGGGAAAAACATTTACTTGGCTATAAAGCAAAATGGCCTAAAATAAAGGCTTATACGGCATTTAACTTCCAAATAAAACCGCAAAAGGAACAAACGCATGTGGCAACCCTGGTTGGTGGGAGGGAGGGGGAACCAAAATAAACAATATATGCATTTATTTTTTAATTTCAAATAGGAAGAAATAATAAGCATTTATTTGGCCTTCAAATAAAATAGCTAAAATAAATGCATTTACAGTATTTGGTTTTAAATAACAATTCGCTAAAGGAACGTATCCACACCTTAAACGAACATTATCCCTATCGACACATTCAGTTCTGTGAGGAATTCCTACATTTCAAATAATAATAAAGCAAAAGAAAAACGCATGTGGAACCCTAGGGGGAGATGAGGACTTTGCCACGGTCCCCCGTCCCATTGCCGGGCCAGACAGGCTAACCTCTAGAAGGCTGATGTTTGACAATTTGTTTCAAACCAGTTGTAACGTAAATTAAGTCCATCATTAAGGTTTAGAGACAAAGAAAGATGTTACAGGTGCTGAATCCTAAACCCTTGTCTGGTTGAATGTAAACCGAATCCCGTACTATTCCCCACACACTAAAGTCCTAAGGCGTGAGATGGCACAAACGTGCGGGCCATTCCATCGCACCTCTTCTACCAATCCTGCTGTTGGGAAATTGATCAACAAGAAGGTCTCGCACCTGTGTTGCATAGTGCGGTGATCAGGACCGTACTGTCCATAGTGCCAGGGTGCCAATGGCACATGGGCCTTCCCATAAATTCGTAAGAGGGCCTTTTTAGATATTTTAGTTACAAGTGAAATTTCTGTTACAGATTAATTTTTCCTCATTGTAATTTTCTGGTTGCTGTTAAAATCTGGTCATTTCATAGCTCTCTTTATATGACGACTGGACTATAAAGCAAGCTTAGGGTCCGGTAATTATTGTTCGCCCGTGGATTCATTTTTGGACCTTGAAAATGACACTTTCAGCAATCAAAATTTTAAAAAACGCCTCAACTTCTTGGGGAACCCCCATTATGTGAGTGTTTACCCAGTTTTGAAATTGTCAGTAACACTGATGTAGTTTTTTTCAATAGACTTTCTAGAAAAGCCTGCCTCCTGCTTCCTTGGCTCAGAAGGGTCACAATATTTTTGATCTTGAATGGGGAGGTTAAGATTTAGTCAGGGTTTCGGAGGGGGGGGGTGAAAATATGATGGTCATATTTTCATTTTATCCGTCCCTCCCCCGGGCCATAAATAATTACCGGGTCTTCTAAGCTCGCATAATTTTACCTACAACGCCCTGCCCCCCCCCCCCCTAGCATTGTGTTGGGGGCCTTTTTAACGTCATGGCACTTGGGCCCCAGAGCTGCCAGACCAGGCCTGGCCGCGATGCACTTTGTTGGAAAATATCTGCTGGACACTTTTCCTGAACAGCTGGTAGAATCCTGTCTTCTAGCAGCTGACGATATACTGCACCGTTGATTGTTCCATCATGGAAGAATGGTAAAATGACCCCCTTCCCCCAGCCCATATACCTCCCCAAACACAGATGCCAGGTGACGGCGTGAATGCCGGCCATAGTGACGGGTGGGTTGTCATCACTGTAAAATATGCAGTTGTGACGATTAAGTCTGCCATTCAGATGAAACTTGGCTTCATCAGAGTATAATATCCGTTCCACGTTCTGTGGATCGTCCGCAAGGAAATCTAGAACTCCTCGCAGAACTGAATGCATCGATCGGCATCATCTTCGTTTAAGGCATGGATACGCTGTTGACAGTATACCTTCAAGCCTGCGTCCTAAATAAACATTTTAACTGAAGGCAGTGACACACCCGTTTGCCGTTCCAACTGATGCTGGGACGTTGTTGATTCATCAAGCAACGCGTGGTGGATCTCGGAGGCATTTTCAATCATTTGTGCTGTTCGTTTACGGCCAGAATGCCCCTTATGTTGATTTTCCACAGAACCTGTGGTTTCAAATTTCTCCACCAAATGTGCCATTGTAGACCGGCATGGAGGTGGTTGAAGATACGTAACCTGCCACCTCATCAAAACGTCTGATATCATATCGTTTTGGTAATACCATTTAATAATATTGATATGTTGGTGTAGGTTCATTCATGGCATGTGGTTACGAAATATAAAAAGAACGAGTGGTATCGAACGAAGCGAATACAAAAAGAACAAACTGTATCGAATGATACATATCAGGTTGCATGCACCTAACTACTGTCACATCCAAGTGTACGCACCAACCAGTACTACAGTATACTACACATCACACAATAGTGCATGCCCTGGGGACATCAGGTCACATGACTCACAACTTTGCGTGCAACGGCAGTACAGCTGAAGGGCAACATGCAGCATTAACAAAGGTTACTAAAACGGTAATTAAACACAGTGCTAAGTTCAGTTCCAGAGAACCATGTAGCGTAGAAAGGTTGTTTCAAATGAAAGAGTATTCTTTCTAGTTCTTGTAGGCCTAACCGAAGTGATTAGCCAAGTTAATCGCACCAAATAATATTTTGTACGTTAAATGAAAACTTGAAGATTGCTACAGCGATTAGCAATCTTCAAGTTTTCATTCAACTTTCGAACTATTAGTCGGTGTGATTAACTTGGCTAATAGGATTGACCTTGACGGCAATTTTAATTTTGGGTTATTAACAAAAAAAACCGTTAGCTCGTGGATGCGCGTATCGTTGCATGACCATCATCTAACGTGCATCCTTTTAATCTTACATAATCCACGGCAACATTAATGTTTCCTTATTTTGTCTTTCATTACAGTTCAGTTTTTAGTTTGTCCAGGCATTACCAGAAATTCTTTTCCCCTTTTTCGGATTATTCTGATGAATTTGACTTTTTTTCCCTAAGGCTCTGTTTGCCATAGGCATATAAAAATTAAAACCCTCCTACACATCAATCCTTGGCTAATAGGATTGACCTTGACGGCATTTCCTTGGTTAACTGATATCACTACCTTCAAAGGCCGATTGTTTTTTGGAAAACCTGGCGGGTTTTTCTACCAGTTTTCGTTTTGGGTGGATATCAAAACTTTCATAGGACTGTCTTCATCTGTCCTTTTTTTCTTGAGGAATTTTATTTCTATAAATTTTCACATTTCTAATTTTCAAATTTATTATTGTCAATTAGCCGTTAGATCAGCCAAATTGCCACGGCTTAGTTTATTGTATGACCACTCTTCACAATGTTAAGTTGCTTCAATCCCGTTTTGGCACACACTGGCTAACAATCACTGATTTCGTTCGTTTCGCTCACTCAATCAGCGCATTCCCTTCAGTTGTTTTGTTTATTCCTGCACCTTCCCCTTAACTTTTCAAGATTTCATTGACATTTAGTCATGCAGAGACCCCCGAAGGTCGCTGTTACTAAAACAGCAGAACCCGAGGCATTTTAATTTTGGGTTATTAACAAAAAAAACCGTTAGCTCGTGGATGCGCGTATTGTTGCATAACCATAATCTAACGTGCATCCTTTTAATCTTACACAATCCACGGCAACATTAATGTTTTCTTATTTTGTCTTTCGTTACAGTTCAGTTTTTAGTTTGTCCAGGCGTTACCAGAAATTTTTTTCCCTTTTTCGGATTATTCTGATGAATTTGACTTTTTTTCCCCTAAGGCTTTGTTTGCCATAGACACATAAAAATTAAAACCTCCTACACAACACCATTTATCATCCTCCTGAATTTTTTTACTAAGCTCGGTGGATTAGTTTTTATTTTATATACTGCCAAAGAACTACTAACACATTCGTGTACTAATTAGCAGACAAATCTGTTGGTAGTCCTTTGGCAGCTAATAAAAAAAAACTAATCCACCCAGCTTCGTCAAAAAATTCAAAAAGATGTTAAATGGCTTTGTGAAGGAGGGTTTTTTTATGGGAATAGGGCAAACAGAGCCCTAGGGAGAAAAAAAGTCAAATTCATCAGAAAAATCAGAAAACGAGGAAAAGAATTTCTGGTACGGTAACGGATTCGTTTAGATGTTTTTGAAAATTTCTCAAGAATGGTTTGTGCTATCGACATGCGGTAAAGAGTGTTGTAAAGCTCTCTAAAAGACGCTTCCAATGGTATACTTTATTGTCCAATTCAGATAAAATTTCAAAAAGTTGTATGTTTCTTACAATAAATCTACATTACAATACATAATATGTATAAAGCTTACAGTTTGGAAGCAGTTAATGATTATGTTTAAAATTTGTTTGCTAGCTAACAAAAAAATTGTAACCCCAACACGATATAATGGTTACATTATTTCGAAACGTCAGCTTCAGGAGCCGCGTTAAATTGTTGACCACGTAGTCATAAAATAAATCGTGCCGATTGTTAGTTTAAAAAAATGGTAAGCAAATTAAACTAGTTATGTTAAAAAAAACAAGCCTAACGGTATTAAAAAAGAAATACAATTTCAATGGCAACGTAGTGCTATCCTTTGCCTCACAGTCATGAAGCATAGACTTTTTCTCTAGTTCACGTATGGTTACATTACGCTTGACAGAAAAAGGTGTGTTTAAAATAAAATTCATTTTAACAGGGACTTGCTTTAATTTTTTTAATTTGCAATTCCACTTGTAAGGTTACTTGCAATTGTTTCTGAACGTAAAGTATTTTTTATTTTTTAATCGTGGCGCCGAGTGGCTTCCCCCCATCATCCAGGGTTGCCACATGTTTTTTTTTCCTTTTGCGTTGTTTTTTGGAATCCAAATACTGTAAAAAAGCCTTTATTTTAGTTATTTTGCTTAATGGCCAAATAAATGTTTTTATTTCTTTTTATTTGAAATCTAATTATGGGCTTTTATTGTTTGTTTTGGTCCCCTCCCCCCTCCCATCAACTAAGGGTTGCCACATGCGTTTTTTCCTTTTATGTTTTTATTTGGAATCCAAATACTGTAAAACCCTTTATTTTAGCTATTTTGCTTGATGGCCAATTTAATTTTTTTTCTGTTTATTTAAAATTTAATTATGGGCTTTTATTGTTTGTTTTGGCCTCCCCCCTTCCCCCCCCCCCCACACTCCAACCAGGGTTGTAACATGCTTTTGTTAACTTTTGCTTTCTTATTTGAAATGCAAATAAAAGCTTTCTTTCCTGAGGTCAGGAATAACTTTCTTGATTTCTTTACTGAGGTCAGGGGTAAGGGTTATAATGACGGGGAATGGTTTTTTGACTTAGAAAAATTCGACGTGTAGCGTTTTTTTTAAACACCCTGTATGTAATAGCAGCGATCTGCTATCGCCTGCCAGGAGCTATAATGTCGCTGTACATGTACAACGTCTGTACAGAATAGCTGGTAATCTCTTCACCGGCGCTGTAGTGATCTCCATATGTTCGATTATGTAAACTTCCCATGCAAATATTTCCGATTTGAAACCTAATCTCTGTGCCTATCTCCAGTTTAAAACCAGTCGTATGTAATATTGACGAGTAATGTCGTTAGCGATCGTGTATTTTTTGTACGTTTTAATGTATATAAAGCGGGCAAATTGGCGCTACCATTGAAAGAATCATCCGCTACCAATTGGGCTTTAAATATATTTATCTCCTTGTTAACTGTATCTATCAATTGTTTTAAACTCTCGTATCTTTTTCCACTCTACGTAGCCGACAATTCGCATTCGGTATTCTGCAATTTGCTAATGTTTATGTTAATTTTGTAAAATTATAAAAGCAGTTGATCTTCCTCCCTTCCCTTCATCCCTTCCCTTCCTCCCTTCCCTTATGAGGCCTACCTCATAATTCCCGTGTAAATTTAACGGTTCCGACAATTTAGTTGTTTAATTAATTTTGTAAAGTAATATTTGGGAATAGTTCCATGCTACTATTCGAAGGCAACGTTAACCAGAATCATTCACTCATGTTGACAAATCTACTACGTTAAGTGTACAACTGGCTTGACTCTTTGGGTATCCTTGCCATTTAATGAGAAATTCAATTTTTCACCACGTTTGCGTTGCTTCAGAAACCTTACACAGCATATCAGGTTTACTGATTACTTTTTGCAATTCTTGTTATAAAGAAACCTAAAATTGGCTTATTTTCAAAAGCAACTACTAAATACATAGGTATTTTTTATCCACTGATTTTAAATTCCTGAATCGTCCAGTTTGGACAATAACCCTTTTCAAAAATACATTTAAGTTTGGACAATTTAACCAAATCACCTATTCTTAACCCTTTTCCGTTTTAATTGCGATAAACCAATTTTTCATTTTTTGGTTGACATCTGTGGGTCGCATCTATGGGTGAGATCAATGGATCGATGATAAGAAGATTCGTAGGCATTGATAATGTCTGGAAGTACGTCTATGTAATGGATAGTACTGCGGGAATGTAGGTACTTGTAAAGCCTTTGTCTCAGTGTTCTAAAAAATCGTTCAGATGAAGCTGCATTTGTCTCAGTGTTTTTTGTAGTAAAATGCTTTACATTGTACTTTTCAAAAACGTTCTGGACGTTTTTGAGGTTAATTCGAATCCCATATTCGATCAAATAAAAATAAGTAATTCCGGTCTCAATCCCAAAAATAAATAATTATAGGAATTGATCATAGCAGACTTATATACCTTTCCTAAATTTTTCCCGCCAATTGCTAATTGTTCGCCTAAAAATTAGATTTGTTTAAAATCACGTACAGTTTTCATTAATATTAAATAATGCTCCTGGAAACTGAGAGCTCTTAATTGTTTATCTAAATTTATCTAAATTTTGCACTGCAATTACCATGCTTATACTCCTATGATGTGGATCCTCTATGTACTATTTCCAATAATAAATCACGAGCTGTACTTTGTAATAAATCGTCTACCAATAATAAAGTATTAGGTTGTATTAAATTGTACAAATCTTTGTTTAGTCCATAATGAAACTTAATGGGAACTGGCGAAGTTAGTTTTAACATTTCATAAATCAGTTGTTCCTCAGCCTAACAACAACCAATTCTTTCTGGTGGAGGGAATATTATATTTTGTGAATTTTCTATTAAACTTTTTATCCAGTTTTTTTTCCCTGAAGAAGTAGATCCTGTTAACAATAAGAAGGATGGATGTTTCAATCACACGTCCATTTTATGAACTGGAACTGATCTCATCCTCTTTTTTTATAGTAGTAAGACCACCACCCACCCAAAATAATAAATACAGAACACGTTTTGTCATTTAATAAAAGTTGTTTATTACGTATTAGTTATACTAAATTATTCATTTGGTCCTTTGTTAGTTAACATTGCTTATACAATATTAATTAATTAATCATGTGATTCCTTGTTAGCTAACAATGCTATAATGTTGGGGTAGTATGCACCAAATCGTACAATGAACGGATCTCCTAGTTCATAGTGTTTCTCATCATGGGAAGCCAGCCATACTAGCAACAAACTTTCGAAAAGCAGAATTGCTTTGTCAGTGTCAGTCAAATCTTCAAGTACTTGGTTGTCCATTTCCATGAGAAGTTTCAGCCAGTAGCAATGTTTACGTTTTGAATTCAATGTTATTATCACCAGGGACTTTTCATTGTGATTTGAGAGTGCGGTGATACATAGCCCATGAATCACGTCATCTGTTACTGATTTTTAAAACGCACAAAAGCACATGCTTCTTTTAAATTTTGTGCACCACATAAAGAAACAATGTGGTATTCGGCACTGTAGTGAATGTTCAGATGGAAATTTTACAGCATAACACAAACTATTGGATGGATCGACGCCTTTACAGTTCTTTGTCCGCAATGCACGTTGAATGGCACTCGTGTCTTTGCCCTCTTGTCTTGACGAAATCGCAGCACAATATGATTAAAAAATTACCAACATCCAGTAAAAATATTGTCCCGCTTTGTGAAACGAATACTGTTCACGGTCAAGCATTATCAAAACTGATCACATCACGTTTTTCGTTTTTTTTTTTCAGTGGCTTTTCACATCCGAAATTGTTTAAACGAATTACTTTAGTGACGTTGCATCGATTTAGTAATAATTCCTTTAACTTGTGGTCGCCTTGGACCACGAAAATGGGATTAATCATTTGTAAATAAAGCTTTTTAATGCAATTTATTACTTCGTCAAGAGTATAATCACATGTGTAATTCTCATACCAAATATCATGTATGTATTCGTACAATAATTAATTCTCATATCAAATATCATGTATGTATTTCTACAATAATTAACGTTGAATCTTTCCATACTTGCTAGGTTATGAAAGTTAGTTGATAATAAAATAGGACAGTGAAAATGTATTGTCTGGCTAAAAAAACCTATTTCTTTAAAGTGATATTCATCTGTATTAAAATCATTTGATGTGGAAATTATTAACTTTGTAACATCCATTCTTTTTTAATACGCAAAAAGCGAATAAAATTACACAGTGTGCGAAATTGGACCACTTACAGTATTTTGCAAGTTTATTAATGGTTGATTTCATCTTCAGATTCACACAATGTGTGAAATTGATCGAGTGGCAGGGACATGCATTTTGTTTTCTCACCCTTTCAAATAAAAACAATGCGTTTAATGACATTTTCAAATGCTAGAGTAACTGCAACATTCCGGTCCAAAATAGAGTGTGTTGATCGGTCTCTAGTATCAATGATCGCTTGCAAAGCTGACAGTTCTGAAGAAAAACTATAAAATCGTCTGCCTTTCTTGCAACTCCTTTCCCAGTGAGAAAAAAACGGATTTTGCCTTCCTCATAAAGAGGAATATGTGCATAGCACGATTTTTTTAACGATTTATTACAAAGAATAAATTTTCTCCTAAATTGACTGAATTTCCAGGTTTCAGGGGCAAATCACCAGCGTAACAATTCATATTTCCTACCGTTTTTTGGTTGTGATTTTGTGTTTTAGCTAAAATTTTTAAAAAACATATATTTATAAAAAAAAATTCCAAGCTATATTCGTTACTATATTTTAAAAAAAGCTTAAATTCTAAGATATATTCATTAAAGTGCATTTGTCACTTTGCAGTGAACTGCTGTAACGGGGTATTACGACTTGCCAGGTAGTAGCCCGTTACTATATAGGCCTACATAGCCGCCCCTATTCAAATTGATTTTATCTTAGCATACACGTCACTTCTGGCGCTGGTTCTACCGAATTCTCTCGGTAGAGCAGCCCCAGAGATGATTATCTTTAAGCAATGAATGGGGTCCGGTTTGGTTGCATCATCCTGGGCCTTAGTCAAGTGTGTGAGTGGACAAAATTCTGGGAATTGCATCGCATTTCTTTGGAAGTAAACCGGATTCGATCATGAAGTGGATTCAATTCAGTAGAAGTTGACAGGAGTTTCTTTGGAAATGGAATTTAATTGGGTAAGAAAGAGGGCGGTGTCAGCCCTTTAAAAAGGACTGACGGCCCTCGTTCTTGGTCTTCAGCGATATTTGGAATCCTTAGATGGTTGGTGGTGACCTCGTCTCTACAACCCATGTTTAGGCTACCGTTATTAAGCTGGATCAATGCGTAAGTTATTTATGCCTGTTAGTGCTTTATGAAACCCAATGTTTGGCTTTTAAATTTAGCGATTAACTTTATGCAATACCGCACATTGTTGTGGTTTTTCCTGCAGCACTTACTTCCTAAGTGTCCTCTAGTGCCTAGGTTCAACTGGTCGACTCGGATACAAACCAATTGTGTGCTCCTTGTATACCATGTTACACTGCCTGACACACAGGGTATGCTTTCCTCCTATCGCTTAACCCCTTGACGACCAGGCTCTCTCAGCTTTACTCCTTTCAGCTACCAGAATGTCTTTTGCTGCCCAGCAGTGCAGTATATTGCTTCCGTGCTTTTATCTTTTTAGCTTTTATGAGTTCGCGATTTAGCTTCAAATTAATAAAAAATATATTTTCGTTATATATTTTCAAATTATTGGAATCATAAGCAAAGAGTGAGCATTGTTAAAACAATATGCCTATATTATGAGGGCCCAGTAAAAGCCTTACAGTACTAATTATTACTGAACTCCATAAAAATGTTGATATAATAGTAGGAATTATGATTATTAAAAAAACGTTATTTATTAGACTAGTTTTATTAATAATCGTAATTCCTACTATTATTAATAAAACAAATGCATGTATTTGTTATTTATTAAAATACATGCAGTACAAATAAATAATAAATTTTCTTGATTATGCAACATTCACTGCAGCCTTTTATTTGCGTTTTGAAAACGATTTTCTATCGACAGATTAAAAAAAAGTATAAAATAAAGCATGCAAACAAACCATTCTATAAATTTAGGGCAAATTGGAAATTTCTCATTTTTTTATGTAAGCGAAATATTTTTTTACAAATAAAATTTCACAAAATTGAACAGTTTTCCGGAAGTTTGGTGAATTGAAAATAAATTCGTTCCAGTCCTCAGTTTTTTTACTGTAACTTGTACGTTTCAACAAGTTCGTTTCTGTAACAAATAAGATTTTGCTACTTACTTTGCTGGGGAGAGGGAGGGGGTGGGGTGTACCTAAATACGTGGGATATAAAAAGTGGACATTGCACGGATGATATATTAATTATAAAAAACCGTCATAAGGGTTGTTCTTTACGCAGCGCAAACACGTGAGCGTAAATGTTTGATGACATAGTCTGCACTCGATGTCAACGCTACACAACTAACATTTTGACTTCCAGAACTTTGTTTAAAAAAATCAACAATTTAAATAGATAACACGGTCTTTTCTTTCTTTAAAAGTCGCGCAGTAAGCTTAAAAAATGTGTCCAAACAACTCTAAACCGCCTTGGTTTTGACCGACGGACATCCCATATTTATTAGGCCTATTTAGCAGAAACGAGCTTGAAGGAGCTGTAGAATGGGGCTACACGACATACATGTGTACATCCTGGGCGTCATTGAAAATGTAAGTCATACATGCGTATGAATTGGTCGTAAAGAGGTTAAGAACTCAATGCTACGTTTTGTTGGAAGTTCTTCTGAGTTAAAGTCACTTCACCCTATGATACGTGTTACTTCACTGCAACGCAACAAATGTACTTTTAAGAAAAAAATTTTAAGAATAAAACTAACTTACAATTGGTTGGTAGAATCCTGCCTGTGTTGAGTTGAAGCGACTATTGGTGGGACAGGAGGCGTGTGTTGGCAATTATAGCCAATCGCACAGTGGCTGATTTAAGGAAATAACTTTGGGTCAAAGCCCTATAAAGGCCCCCTGCCTTACCAAAATTCTGAGGACTTATTTTTTCGCTAGCTGAAACCCAACAACATTCTTTGTAATTATTTTTATTTTACTATTGATGCTTGGGGAATGAAGACCCGTTTTACCATAAAAGCCCATGAAGTCCCTTTTATGTCGAAGGCCCAGGGGGCCTTGTGCCCCTCCCCCCCTCCTGCCCCCGTGAAATCCGCCCCTGCAATCGCAGCATCTTTTATAGCCATATGCATCCTGGTTGGCTGCATGCCTGAATGACAAACAAACCTACGTGTGTGATTTATTTACTTGTTTATGTCAGGTATAGGCAGAAAGCGTGACTTGGAATTATTCAACAGCCCTCTGACACAAACCAGCCTTCGATTGGCCATTAATTATTTGTTTACTTTGTGACTCGTTTTTTCATTGGACCTTCTTGATGGACGATAGATGTTTTTTAGTGGTTTCTGTGTGCACCTTCACGACGAAAGAAATGTATGGCTGGTGACCTTTGGTTTGTTTACTTCGTGACCCGTTTTTTAATTGAACCTTGAACGACGAAGGACGTTTTTGATTGGTTCCTGCGTGCACCTTCAAGAAGAAAGAAATTTATGGATGGTGACCTTTGACATTCCCTATATACAATTTGGTTCTCACAACCTTCTACAAAACGCCTGAGTGGTTATGTATTTACAAATTAACCAATAAAAAAGTCATGACTCAAACTTGTTTGGTGAATGGTTTGTGTCGGCTGAGAAGAAAAAAGGAAATTTGTCATGTAAAACCCACAACTTTTGAATTAAAGATAGACTAATTTGAAAAATTGAAAAAAATCAACGTTGTCTGCACACAAACGTCTTAAGATTAATTAGTTTTCAGTTAAGTTGGGTTTACATAAAAACCAGACTGTACAAAGGTGTGACTTGGTGCATAACTGAAAAAAGTCTTGCCCGGCTGAAGAAGATTGAACATTTGTTATAGATGGAATGAATCCGGATCTTCCGAATGAAGATTGGCTTTTATGTTATTTTATATAATAAATATTTTCCTCATCGTACCCCATTCCTTATGTTGTCATTTCCTCTACTTAGCACCACACAAAACCGACTATTTATCATCCTACAAAACTGATTGTGGTATAAACGTTATTTTTTTCAGTGGTCTTGACCTATGACAACATGTACAAATCTATCGTGACTTTTGTTGGTGACCTTGACCTACGATACCGTGTACGTGACTGGAATATGTAAGTAGGAAACAGACCCATCCGCAATATCACATTTTTCTAACTACTTACAGGGTGTTTAAAAAAAACGCTACACCTCGAATTTTTCTAAGGCCAACGACCATTCCCCATCACTATAACCCGTATCCTTGACCTCAGTAAAGAAATCAAGAAAGTTATTCCTGACCTCAGGAAAGAAAGCTTTTAATTAATTGCATTTCACATAAGAACGCAACAGGTAACAAAAGCATGTGACAGCCGTGGTTGGTGGGTGGGGGGGGGACCAAAACAAACAATAAAAGCCTATAATTAGATTTCAAGTAAAAAGAAAAAAAAATGTAATTGGCCATCAAGCTAAATAGCTAAAATAAAGGCTTTTACAGTATTTGGATTCCAAATAAAAAAGCAAAAGGAAAAAAACGCATGTGGCGACCCTGGATGGTGGGGGGAAAGCCACTTGTATAGAGTACGGCGGCAGTACAACGTAGCTTCAGGTGCCTCTTAGCCCTGATACCCTCTAGAAAGCGAGTCGCCCAATCAGGGCAGTAGCAGCTTATTTTACCCACCCCCTCACTTGAAATAAAATTAAGCCCCCCCCCCCCCCCCCGGCTCCACAAAAAATGAAGAAAAGAAAATCCCATTCGCCATAATTAAAAAATACCCTACCCACAGAAACAATTGCAAGTATAATTACAAGTGGAATTGCAAATTAAAAAAAAAAAATTAAAGCAAATTCCTGTTAGACTTAATTTTATTCTAAACACACTTTTTTCTGTTGAGCGTAATATAACCATACATGAACTAGGAAAAAGGTCTATGCTTCACGACTCTGAAGCAGAGGATGGTGCTTCGTTGCCACTGAAATTGTATTTCTTTTTTAATACCGTTGAGCTTGTTGTTTTAACATAATTAGTTTAATATGTTTACCACGTTAAAATAATAACAATCAGCACGATTTATTTTGCGACTACGTGTTCAACAATTTAACTCTGCTCCTGAAGCTGATGTTTCGAAATAATGTAACTATTTTATCGTGTTGGGCTTACAATTTTTTTGTTAGCTGGCAAACAAATTTTAAACGTAATCATTAACTGCTTCCAAACTGTAAGCATTATACATAAACTGGCCATTTTCACGTCGCCTAGACCTACAGGAACTAGAAAGAATGCTCTTTCCTTTGAAACCTTAACCTTTCTACGCTGCATGGTTCTCTGGAAATGAACTTAGCATAAGTTTGTAAACAAAAATCAACGCTATAGTCGACTATAAAGGCCTCATCGCGTTTCGTGCTCTTCGGCCCAGAAGGCAAAACCCTGCACGTGCAGGGGCTGCGGGGGTGCTGGCTACAGCCCTGCACCCGATGTACATACTGAATTAACAACTATCCAGTATTCACATCTAATCGCTATACCACTTGCTGCACAAAAGGCCTCATAACGTTATCCGACAGGAGTTCCCAGTTTACAGAAATGTACTTACTGTAATAAGCTGAGTTTAATTACCGATTTAGTAACCTTGGTTAATGCTGCATGTTGCCCTTCAGCTGTACTGCCATTGCACGCAAAGTTGTGAGTCATGTGACCTGATGTCCCCAGGGCATGCACTATTATGTGATGTGAAGTATACTGTAGTACTGGTTGGTCCGTACACTTGGACTTGACAGTAGTTAGGTGCCTACAACATGATACTAATCATTCGATACAGTTTGTTCTTTTTGTATTCGCTTCGTTCGATACCACTCGTTCTTTTTGTATTTCATAACGACATGCCACGCATGAACCTACACCAACGTATCAATATTATTAAATGGTATTACCAAAACGATATGATATCAGACGTTTGGGTGAGGTGGCAGGCTACATATCTTCAGCTACCTCCATGCCGGTCTATATACAGTGGCGCATTTGGTGGACAAATTTGAAACCACATGTTCTGTGGAAAATCAACATAAGGGCTATTCTGGCCGTAAACGAACAGCACGAACGATTGAAAATACCGCCGAGATCCACCGCTCGTTGCTTGATGAACCAACGACGTCCTAGCGTCAGTTGAAACGGCAAACGGGTGTGTCACTACCTTCAGTAAATAGGCTGATTAAGGACGTAGGCTTGAAGGTGTAAAGTCCACGGCGTATCCACGCCTTAAACGAAGATGATCCCGTCCGACGCATTCAGTTCTGTGAGGAATTCCTAGATTTCCTTGCAGATCATCCGAAGAACGTGGTATTGATATTATACTCCGATGAAGCCATGTTTCATCTGAATGGCAGAGTTAATCGTCACAACTGCATATTTTTCAGTGATGACAACCCACACGTCACTATGGCGGCATTCACACCGTCACCTGGCATCAATGTTTGAGGAGGTATATGGATTGGGTGGGGGGTCATTAAACCATTCTTCCTTGATGGAACAAAAAATGGTGCAGTATATCGTCAGGTGCTAGAAGACAGGATTCTGCCAGCTGTATGGGAAAAGTGTCCTGCAGATATTATTTTCCAACAAGATGTAGCATCACCGCACTATGCAACACAGGTGTGAGACCTTGATGACCAATTTCCCAACAGCAGGATTGGTAGAAGAGGTGCGATGGAATGGCCCACGCGTTCGTGCGATCTGATACCTATGAACTTTCGTGTTTGGGGAATAGTACGGGATTTGGTGTACATTCAACCAGCCCAGGATACTGCAACTGAAGTGAATGCCGAGTAAACCTAATACTACGAAGGAAAGAACTACTCCAGGCAAGGAATACTGTATGACTGACTGACCTTGGCTCGTCAGTTGTAATCTTATTTATTACAATAGATCAGCTGACCAACGTGATCAGCTGATGACAAGCATGCAACGATTTTGCCTGGCTGGTGGCACTAGCCAGGGACGAGGTAAGACACAACAGCAACAATGAAAGTTCTCATTACTGCTGCATTTGAAACATTTACTCCTGACTGATGCAGGAGAATATGCTTAGGTGTGGAAAGCGGATGTGGTGAGTGTATCGTTGCTGGAGGAGGACAGTTCTAGCACCTTCGTTCGTGATTCAATCTCCTGGAACATCTTTCCTTGTCTCTGAACCTTAATGATGGACTTAATTTACCTTATAATTGGTTTGAAACAAAATGTCAAACGTCAGCCTCCTAGAGGTTAGCCTATATGGCCCGGCAATGGGACGGGGACCATAGCAAAGTCCTCACCCCCCCCCCTCCCCCAGGGGTTCCACATACACTTTTTCCTTTGCTTTTATTATTATTTGAAATCTAGGCATTCCTTACAGAACTGACTGTGTCGATCGGGATCATCTTCGTTTGAGGCGTGGATACGTTCCTTTGCGAATTGTTATTTGAAATCCAATACAGTAAATGCATCTATTTGGTAGCACCCATTATTACCTTAACCAATGAGAACTCCAGATAGTTCGTCGATGTTTGACCGAAAATGTTTGGCCGCAATTTTTATGATAGTTGGTCATTTGACCTCATGGCACTTGTCTGACAGGCTCATAACCGTGGGTGTTTTGACCGACAGTGACATTGACAGATGGCCGAAATGCTTTTCTGTGATTTAGCTTTCTTTGGTTCATGGGCCGTTTTAGTTACTATTTTTAAATTTTGTATAGCGGGTAGTTAGATGAAGTGTTGTTTTTTGTTTGTATTTCTTCTTCCTACTCCCCAAAAAGAAAGTAATTTCCTTGTTCCCTCACCCAGAAATATCGTTATTTTTGTGTGTGTGTCTTGTTTTATGGTGTTTGACACATTTCCTTTCACCCAAACACTCCTCCCCCCCCCAAAAAAAATTGTAATTTTCCTTCAATTCCTCCTTAGAAAAACCCTAAATGCCATTTTTTTGTATTTTTGTTGTTTGTGAGCTAGGAATTACATATTTCTTTCGATGCCGTCACCCAATCCTTCCCAACAACGCATTTCCTTACAATTTGTGCTTGGTAAATTCCGAAATTTCTTTATCAGTAATTTTTTTTGAGCGCTAGGGAAGCATCGTGTTCCTTTCAATGACTTGTTCCCACCCAGAAATACTATCATTATTGTATTTTTGTGTTTATGTCGTTTTTTGTTGTTGTTATTTCTTCCTCCCCCGCCCTCCAAAAAAAGAATGTAATTTCCTTCCTATTCATCCTTGGTAAATCCCAAAATTTCAGTATTTTTGTTGTTATTTCTGAGCTAGGAATTGTAAAATATTCCTGTCGATGCCTTCCCCAACCTCCCTCCCACCTCACCGACGATTAGGAATTTTCTTCTAATTCGTCCTTGGTAAATCCCGAAATAATTAGGCTAATTGTTTTATTTTAGTATTTTTTATATTTTTTGTTGTTGTTTGAGCTATAAAAGCATCATATTCTTTTCAATGCCTTGTTCCGGCACCCAGAAATTCCATTAACGTTGTTTGTATCTTGTTTTTTGTTGTTATACACTTTTCCTCTCACTCCCACTGCATAAAAACGAGTTAATTCTTTGCAATTCGACCAAAGAATCAAACGTAAACATTATTGAGTTTCCTTGCTGATGAAATTGGTGCTAAATTGCAGCTAAAAACAAAACTAAAACATTGCATTATTTACTCATTTCTAACAATTTTGGTATATTGTCTTGTCGGTTTAATGACACTGTCAGCGTTTGTTGTTTCGGGTGTTTGGTCGTCGGTCATGTATCCGTAGGCTATATATTCGTCGATGTTTTGTTTTTGGTACATTTGTTTTCGGTCACTTTGTGTCGGTCATTTGTCCGTCGGTGTAGTAAATTTCGGTGAAGTGTCCATGACTCATTTATTTTAGTTATTTTATTTGAAGGCCAAATAAATGCGTTATTGTGTTTCTTTCTATTTGAAATTAAAAAATAAATGCACACAATGTTTGTTTTGGTTCCCCCCCAACCAGAGTTGCCACATGCGTTTGTTCCTTTTGCGTTTTTATTTGGAATCCAAATAGTGTAAAAGCCTTTATTTAGCTCTTTTGCTTAATGGCCAAATAAATGCTTATTTTTTCTTTCTACTTGAAATCTAATTATGGGCTTTTATTGTTTGTTTCGCCCCCCCTCCCCACCAACCAGGGTTGTCACATGCTTTTTTTCCTTTTGCGTTTTTATTTGGAATTCAAATAGTGTAAAGTTTTTATACCACGGCTGTGACGTCACGCTAACTCAACGCCATGCTAAATTTTCGGTGGTTAAATCCTGTTAACCAACACCGGAAGTGTGCGTCATCGCAAAAAGTGTGGGTTATCAAGTTACCTCACACTTTTGACGATAACCCACACTTTTGCCAATAACCCACACTTTTGACACTTACGGGTCACTCGACCGGCAACGCACACATCAATGACCAAATACATCGTGAAAAAAAAACGTAATGCAATAAAAACGTACAAAACTTAATTACTTAAAAGGAATAAAATCCCATCTCTGCAAACTCTTATACATCTGGCCAATATCTAAGCCATTCACGTGCGTTAACTCCCCCCCCCCTCCCTCCACAAACTAAAATGCAATGACATTCATTCATACGATACCCTATTACCTAGTTTTTAAACAATTTTCAAACTAAACGTTCAAAATGAATTACATACCTTCCCAGAATGTCATTCTATCCCAGCAGCCTTTTATCGAAGTTTTATCACTCCGAAAAGCTTCGACAACACAAGCGACCTGGCTACCGTGAAATACAGCGAAACGACGCTGTGTATCCTTCCTGCCCACATCCCGACAAACGGACGCAAACGACTCGTTGGTCTACCAACCACTCCACCCTAACTAAACTAAAGTGTAATGACCATCAGTCATTTCGAGATATTTTCACAAAACACAAACACCTTTTAATTAAATACGAGTTAGCTTGACGTCTCAACCGTGATATAAATAAGTTAAGAATATGTTAAGAAACTATTGGTTATCGATTTTTAAACCATGGCTGCGATGATTTGGCCGCTCGCCATGCAAATCATCTTGGGGGCTAGGCCCCCTCGACGTATTTTCATGTCTCGCGGCCAAATCATCTCAGCCGTGGTTTAAAAATCGATAACCAATAGTTTTTAAACAATAACTATTACTTATTTAGCTATTTTGCTTGATGGCCAAATAAATGGTTTTTTGCTTCTTACTTAAAATCTAATTATGGGCTTTTATTGTTTGTTTCGCCCCCCCCCCC
>JAHWFP010103413.1:10773-62351 GCA_023313725.1 Lithobius niger | reverse complement strand
CCCCCCCCCCCCCCCTTTCCATTTGTGTGTGCTCCCGTCCTTGTCTTAGCTCATTTCCACGCAACTTTCATTCCATTTCTTGCACGATTCGTTTCATTTGTTGTCCCTGTGCAAGCCCTCCTCATTTCCCCTTTGTTGTTGTGGCCTCACCCAAACGTCACATCCGTCGTCCATTCTCCATGCTCCCCACATCCCACACGCACGTCCCTGTAAGTACTTTGTGATTTCACCAATATGATGAGTTGTACATGTTAGGTTTGCCCATTTGATATGGTGGTTTTTCTGCAACTTACATTTGTATGCACTCTGCAAAATTTGACGTTTTTTAGCCTTCTCTTACCCGTTATTTTAATGTTTTAGAAGCCTGTTCACCCATGACGCCTGCATGGTGGACGCCCATTAATTAGTAATGTAAGGTGTTTTTTATATTTTTATTCTTTATTTCTCTGATGATGGTGTCGCCCGTTAATTTTATTGACACCGAAATATAAGATTTTTTATTACCATTTTCGCCTGTGCTACTGGCTCCGTTTCCACTTCTTACATCAGTGCACATACCATTTTCGTAAAGAAAAAAAAACTGTTGCATTGACAATGTAATTTTTTTATTTAGTTGTATTGGTTAGTACAATGGGAAAAAAATCTCCCCAAAACAGGAAAAATATCAGCTGGCCTAGCAAGCTCGCGCCATTGTGTATAGGCCTACATATTTTTCCCTAATTAACTAGGCCTACGGGCTGTTGTACATTGTTTACAAATTTTTTCACACTTTTTGGGTTCCTGTTTGCAATCAGGTCTAAAAACAATCTCCCTAGGCCTATGCTCATTGCTAGGAAATATTGCGACTGCCCATGTAGCTAACCCATAAAATTGCACACTACAAATTATTTTTTGTTGTGAATATAGATGAGAAATCATGCTTCTTGAAAGTCATGCATGTAGGCCTAGGTAACCAATCTCCCTAGGCCTATGTTCATTACTAGGAGATATTGCTACTGACCACGTAGCTAACCCAGAAAATTGCACACTACAAATTATTTTTTGTCGTGAATTTAGATGAGAAATAAATCATGCTTCTTGAAAGTCATGCATGTAGGCCTAGATAACCAGGTTACAAATCGGTCCTCATTTTAAAGTTTAATCCATCCTTATGTTAATTAGTTTTATTCAAAATTTGCTTTTTTTATTTTGTTCGGGGGGGGGGGGGATGGTTGAAAATAATTTCTTGACTAGGATGTCCTCAACAGCAAATAATTTACTCTCCTTTTTATTTATTTAGTTGAAGAAAATTAATTCAATTTTGACAACCAAGATGCTGATAGTTGCAGTGTGGCATCAAACAACTGTATGCAAGGTGCTGGAAAGAGCTTTGAACTAGATGTTGCTCAGCAAGGTACACTTAATTTTGCTTACACCACAGAGAGAATTCCTGAGAAAACTCCTAAAGCAGATGCAATTCTGCCAGGTACGTCTGTCCATCCTGCAGTGATCATTCCTGATGACACTCCTTAAGCAGATCTGCCAGTTACACCTGCCCAGCCTACTGTGAACACACCCAAAGTAGGTAGAAAATGCAGACGGAATACAGAGAAATGGAAAGAATCTATTCAAAAACACCACCGAAATACTGGGAATGAATAAACAGAAAGGAAAGGCAAAGTGAAACAAAAAAATATATTTAAGCCCATGGCTGATAACCACAAAGAACTTGGGAAGCAGTGTGTTCTGGTTAGCAACACACAACGACAAAATCTATTTGAGAAATTCAGGGCTATAGGGAATCACACTACTTAAAATACCTTCCTCTCGGGCCCAATAAAAGACGCTCTTGTAAAATGAAAACGTTTTCATGTTGACAAAGCCCCTGAAATCCCAAAAGGTAAACCTTGTCACGGCAATACACACTTCCAATTCCTAACAACTTGGTATCTGTATGCAAAACTTGTTTTTTGAACACCTTTTGAACACAATGGAAATGATTGTGTCACCGCTACAGAAAAGCGAGGGAAAAAACTTAATCCGTGCAAAACTAATGAGGATGACATTAAGTAATGTCCATGCTCACATCTCTTTTATTCCAAGCTACATATCTTACTATAGTCGTTCCCACCAATCCCAACAACAGACAAGGCATTACATTTCATCAGATATGACAGTAAGAAAGATGTACAAGCTTTATTGTGGTAAATGTGTTCTTGACAATGCCTACCAGTGAAGGAACATGTGTATAGAGAAATAAAGAAGCATGAATTCAATCTTGTGAGGCACCCACCTCTTCAGGATACTTGCAATAAATGTGATAAACATAAAATTCAAATTGAGGCAGCTCGCATTAGTGGCATTGAATCTATTGCTAGGCTAACCCTCAATCATCAGCTCCATTTAAGGAATGCAGAAGCTGTTAAAAATCAGTTGAAGAAGAAAAACAAAACACCGATGAGCAGCATGCTGCATTTGCCTTTGACCTACTAAAAAAACTTCTTACACCCTCTCTAACCACTAATGAAGTTTATTACAAGCGTTAGCTTTGGACTTTCAACCTAGGAATTCAGAATTTGAAGATGTTGAATTGAATTGTCTTAATTCGATTCTAACTCTGAGAGAGTCTATGCAAATTGTGAATAGCTTTAGGGCAAACGGAAAAGGATTAGACCCAACTAACTGAAAAATACCGGACACCATTTATTTGTTGGTGCGCAGTTCGTTTACAGGCTTCAAAATAAACACTCTTACTTGGTATCACCATTTACATTGTAATGTCTACAAAGGCTTGACAACATAAGTCCTGACAAAACTCAAACAAGGCTTTTCATCTCTTATTGCAGCTAGCAATTAGGCAACAAGAAGCAACATGCTTCTACGACCATCTTGGCATCAAGAAGACCAGGCAGAAGATCATCAGTGGTTGACACTTCAAGGACAGTGGCTCCAAACATGGGTGTGTTCGTTTGGCACGCACACTTGCACTTGGGTGAACAGGCGGCTAGGATTGGTGGCCGCACTTACAGGCTGGCGGGAATCACATATTCACTTACACACCACCCTTTCCAAGCAGTCTGAAAGTCGCTGGTATCCTACAGATTGGGCACTTGACTTCACACACAAACACTTTTCTTTTTACCTACAAATGACTTGTCTGCTTTTGTGAAATGGTATCTCCGTTGGGGGGTTGGTAAATATATCTGCCAGGTTTTGTTGGGTGGATACATCCTCCTGCACAATCTTGTCTCCATTCAGGGCACCACACACAAACTTGTATTGAATATCCACATGTTTTGTTTGCATGTGTTCACGGTTATCCTTGCCAAATGCGATTACGGCTTGGTTGTCGCAATATATTATGATCGGAATATGCACAGGGATCCATGGCACTTCTTGTTGGACTGCAAGTAACCAGACCACCTCACATGTTGTCGTGGATAATCCAATAAACTTGGCTTCCATGGTAGAAAGTGCGATACACCTTTGTTTGTGCGCTCTCCAGGATATGGGTATAGCAGACAGTAATCCCACATACCCAGACCAGGACTTCCGGTCGTCGATACTAGAAGCCCATGAACTGTCTGTGTAGAAACTGAGTACGTTACTTTCGTTGTCGGCTCACAGATGATCCCTAGGTCTTGAGTAGTCGACGTGTACAACAAAACTCTCTGCAGGCTTCTCCAATGGTCTTGACCAGGGTTAGCATTATATTGTGCTAGGGCGATCACGGAAAAAAAATGTCCGGGCGAGTTCGTAATGCGACGAACGCCAAAGTACTGATCAGTGATCTATAGGCTGTAGCATCATCTGGGCGTGAACCCTGGGCTTTGCGAGCAGTAAGCAGTACTCCCGCTTCCATTGGCACTTGAACTGGCTTCAGGTTATCCAACTTGTAGTGCGACACAAGTTATTGGTTATATCTTCTTTGATGGAATGTTCAGAAACCATTTCTGCGTTCAAATTCCACACCGAGAAATCTCTTAAGCTTCCCTAGGTTCTTTACATCGTATTTGCCAGATAAGATATTGATTACATCATTCTTGGTGCCATGGTCCTTGGCGAAGATCGCAAGGTCATCAACATATACTAAAACAACAGCTTTGTTTTCGTACGTGTATATGCAATTTGTCGCTTGAATCTTTTTGAATCCAAGATTTTCAAAGGCTTTATCCAGTTCTGCGAACCACTGTCTGCCGGACTGATGCAGACCATGCAATGCTTTATGTAGCCTCCAGACTACGTTACTGGCTTGTCGATATCCAGGAGCTGGTCGCAGATACACTTCTTCTTGAAGGTTGGCGTATAAATACGCGCACTTCACATCAAGGTGATATGTTACCCATCCGTAACAAATCACTACCACAAAGAAGTATCGCACTAGAGTGAAGGCGATGATGGGCGAGTATGTCTCGAAATAGTCATGCCCCTTCTTTTGTGTGTTACCTTGTGCGACGAGTCTTGCTCTGTACTTGGCAGGTTTACTGGTTGAGTCTTGCTTGACTGTGTAGACCCATCGTGAGCCGATGGTCTTCTTCTCAGGGCTTCTTTTAACTGACGTATAAACCCGTTGTTGTTGAAGGGTGGACATTTCTTCATCCATAGCTTTTCTCCAATCGGCAGATTGTTTTGAACGCGTTGCTTCCTCGAAGTTAGACGGAATAGAGATACTTGCACATAGGGCTTCCAGGTCCGGTAGATCTCCAAATGGATTTTCGTCGTTGTCTTGATATTTCGCTGGTTCTTTTACAGGGCTTTCTTTCTCACGACTCCGTCTTTGATAGAGTGGGTTGTTACTCCAAGTCTCGTGAAAAACTTCTTCATCTTCTTCATCAGTGTCCACCAGCTTAGACGGTGTTGTCAGGCTTCGGAAACGATCACCAGTAGTTTTCTGACGATTCAATACGCTCAAGTCAAATGCTGGCATGCTGAAAGGCAGTTGGTATTGAATACAATACCGGGCGACTTCTCTGATAGACGGTTGGCGTGGTCCACCGTTATGTCGATACTAGATATATGCTCTGCCTTTTTCCCATCCTTTTTTTCTGATTACTACTTCCCGCTTCCATCCGGCAGTAGGATCAGGTGGTTGCTGGACAGGTGTGACAGGATCTGAAGCACTTGCTGAAGGTGTTGAATGACATTATGTTGTTCTTGACGTGGGAACAGGCAAAACTCGTGGTGGCTGCCCACACCCTTCTGTGTCCACAGTGTGTCTTCAACATCATAACCATCAGATTTGCTTACAAAATCATCTCTACTTTCCAGGTCTGGTGTTTCGTCTACAAGAAACTCTACAAAGGCATCCCTCTTCTTGGTAGGCTCTCGTCATGGAGGTGTCTTACGTCTCGGTCTCAAATTATACCGTGGGACTGGAACAGGTTCATATTCACTGGTCCTGAAGTCTTTGTTGATGTTTGTGCGTTACGCAAGGCCTCACTTCCGTTACGCTTCTCGTCGAAACGAACACTCTGGGTTTCACTGACGGCAGTCCACCCATCGTCTGGACACCACACTCGGTATCCTTTGGTGTCGAAAGCATAGCCTACTAAAACTCCTAGTTATGATCTGGGCTGTAGCTTGGTACTGTTTCTACGGTCGTCGTGAACAAAACATAGACTTCCAATTCTCCTCAAGTGTCCTACACTTGGCAGGCGATGGAAGTATAAAGCATTCGGAATATCATCATTAATGCCTGAATGAGCAACTCAGTTCTTGATATATACTGTAGCATACAGAATTTCGGCCCACCATTCCGCTGACAGGTGTGCAGAGATTAACATTGTCCGTGTAGAGTCCAAGATTGTACGATTCACACGTTCTGCAACTCCGTTCATCATAGGGCAATATACATTCGTACGTTCGGTCTTTATGCCGAGTCGAGTTAGTTCCTCTCGGAAATAGCACAGTATTCCATCCTGTTATCTGTTCTCAGGCGACAAAGTTTTCTTCCGGTTTCACGTTCGGATGACGACAAGTATTGTTGGAATTTGACAATGGCTTCGTCTTTTGTCTGCATAGTATACACGATTCTTCTGCAGGAGTAGTCATTTGTAATCGAAATGAAGTAGCTCGCGCCATCGGAATGGACCAGGTCCAGCAGAGCCTTAGCACTACGTTGCACGATGGTCACATGTTTGGCGTGAGTGGACTTCCCTAATCTACATGCGTCGCAAATGGATTGTCCAACGAGAGGTACTTAATACCTCTTACTTTCTCGTGCTTGTGCATTTTGCGAATAGCTTGCATGTTTACATGTATAAGTCTCCGGTGCCAAACTTCTACATCAGTCTATTGTTATGCATCATTGGCTGGCTGATCAGTATTCTTCTGTTGATAAACAGCAGGTGCAGATTCGGTTGGCTTTAATACTGGCTTCGAAGTAAGTCCGACGACTGGTGCCTTACTCTCCAGTCTATTATCTGGATGGCTTGTAGGTCCACTGTTCCTCTCACTATGAAAAACTATTTTCTAGTTGTGCTTTTATGACCATTAGTCCCTGTTTATCACGAATAACAAGTCTTTCGCTATCGGTACTGATTTTCCATCCAGCTTCAAAAATCTTGGGTTCCCAGAGAAGATTTCTTGTCATATTGGGAGAATGCAAAACGTTCATCAAAGTTATTGGGACTGAACCTCTGCCAATTCGTGATGTCAATTTCATGTCACCGATGCCGCTAATCTGTGTTGTACCTTCGGTGAGTATGGCTGGACGAGAGCTCACATTTCTATAATTAGAAAACCAAGCTCGGTTTGCGCATAAATGGTGCGTTACACCCGTGTCCAAAGTCCTATATGCATCCACTGCATCGGTAAGGTTTGCTTCAATAAGGCATGCCCCAGTAGGCATCTTGACATTGACATCTATTTTTTTCATTCTTAGTTCTAGGGCTTGGGCAATCTCTGGCGAAATGTGATTTGCCTCCACAATTGAAGCACGTAATATTCTTATTATGTCTAGGACGGGAGGGACTCTTGGATCGTTGACTGTTTCGTCGTCCTCGGCTTCCTCTTTGTTGACCACCCCTTCCTCGGGCATCATGTTGTGGAGCAGTAGACATGGCTTGGGCATTATCAGATTCTGAAGTGCAGACTTCGGTTGTGGGATGGCGTCACTCATATTCCATCAAAAGTCTCTCTTTACTGGTCTTCGGTTGGAATTCGGCATCCTCTAAGGCGTAGTCTTTCAACAACAGAATCCCAATCCTTCGATAAAACACATACTATCTGGTAGGCCTGTTCTTCCGCGTCAATTGTCTTTCCTGCGTCCAGCAGATCACGAACTGCATTCTGAATTCTCACCCGGTATTTTGCCATTGATTCGCCGGATTTCATACTCATCAAGGCAAATTCCATTCTTAAATGCCCAATCCTGGCACGAGATTCAGGTGCAAATACTGTGGCTAGGTATCCCAGGCTTCTTTGGCAGTAGCACTCGTCTGGATCAAAACTTTTAAATCGGCTTCCAAACCTAGGTCGACGGTAGCTAAAGCCCATGACTCTCGTAATTTAAACGGTCTTGTTGCACCAGGATGTCTCTCTTCTTCCTCTGGAGTAGGAGCTACTTCAGGTTGTTTGTCATCTATAAAACCACAGAACATTGTCATGTCGAATCGCCATGTACGATAATTTTTATCATTTAGTTTGGTGAATCTTAGAGTTAATCCATCTGATAAATTGTCTTGATACATGTTTGAGAGAATAATGTTGACCACTAACATGGTAGAAAAATATATTGCGACAACAAATCACTGGTATTGGTTTGGTACTGATTTGGCATCGTCACAGTTGAAGTGTTTTTCACCAGTGTATACTGATGTGTACGACTTTCTATAAGGCAGCATCCACTTTAGCTATACTCAACTTGAAAAAGGCTGTGCCACAAATTATACACATAAATAGATTCCTATTATGTCCGTGAGCTGGACACTAAAGCTAAGAAGGCTGCACTACACAAATCACGCTTGTACAGCTTTTCACCAGTGTGTCTGAACGATACTTTACTAGCATGCTTTGCAACGTACCGGACACTTAACTGGTTTCTCTCCAGTATGTGCACTTCAATGTTGAGTCACGGGAGTGTATGCACCCAAGTACTACACCATGCAGCATTTCTTCATAATTCACACTTATGTTGCTTGTCACTGATGTATGGGCAGGACTGTAACACAATGCTAGTAAGGCTTTACTACTCTTTTAGCAGTTAAATGGCTTTTCACTGATGTGCGTGCTATCACCAGTGTGTGTGCAATAAATGTTATTATCACGCTTCGCCACGGAATGGGCACTTAAGTGGCTTCTTTCCAGCGTATACTCACGTGTGTCAACACAAACGATTCGTTACTTAATTTTGCACACGTTAAAAGTTATATGTACCACATATGGAACATTTGTAGGCTATATTGTCATTTGTTGTAGACTACAAACGTCACACAACTTACTGAAACATGAGGCCATTTTTCGAAATGCAATGTTTATGCATGTCCAACAACATTCGAGAAGATAATGTATAATTCACTGTGGTTTCTATAGTAGACTGGGCCCATAACCCTGTTGAATTGAATTGTCTTAATTCGATTCTAGCACAGAGAGAGTCTATGCAAATTGCAAATAGCTTTAGGGCAAACGAAAAAGGATTACACCCAACTAAATGAAAAATATCGGACAAAATTTATTTGTTGGTGTGCAGTTTGTTTACAGGCTTCAAAATAAACACTCTTACTTGGTTTCACCATTTACATTGTAATGTCTACAAAGGCTTGACAACATAAGCCCTGATAAAACTCGAGCAAGGCTTTTCAACTCTTATTGAAGCTTGCAAGCGGGCAACAAGAAGCAACAAGCTTCTACGACCATCTTGGTACCAAGAAGACCAGGCCGTCGCCAACGTCTCTATACAAAGCCTTTTCATCCATATCAAAAGGCGGGATATTTACAGTTTCCAATGTTGTGCACCAGAGGGAGTCTTTCCTTTTAAATTGCGTCACGGAGTCGTCGTTTCGCATCATCTTTCAGTCCTTCACGCGAAGGCCAAGTGAAATAGGTTCACCACTTCGAGAGCTTTTTGAATTGTATTGTCCTGGAGTGAGTAATGCAAGAATTCTACTCCCATTGGATAATGTAAACGTTAACTTGTGCCTCAAGTGAGTGTCCGCAGAAATATGTATAAGTGGAGGCTATGTTGAGATTAGTCTGATTTAGTAAATAAAAAAATAATAAAACTTAACGGTAATATTGCTCAGTACAAGTTAGGTCGGCATGCAGTCATTGCCAGTGTTCTTTTAATCTCCATCCCGATCAACGTTTCAAATGTAATATGAAAGTGTAGCTGGCGTGAAAAGGAGGGAGGGGGTTGCTATAGCAACGGAAGTTAACTTTGGACAAACGTTCGGCAAAGATGACAACACAACCTAAGGGCGTTTCTAGCAGAAATGCTACAAATGTAGAAAAATTGTATGACCCTCCTTACACCGAAATATTTACTGACATTAACGGGTTTACGCAGGTTAGCGGGAATCCCCATAATTGATAAATAACAAGATTTACCATTTTTCCAAGTCGAAATAGCACCCAATTGTGACTAGCACCCGAAATAGCAAGTAATAGCAAGTCGAAATAGCAAGTCAAAATAGCACCCAATTGTGACTGTTTTCCATCAAAAATTACTCCCTGAAATACGCATCTCTTCCCCCCCCCTGCAAATTAGTTTTACAAAATAGGTACTGTATCTGTTTCATATTATTTGCAGTTTTGTTTTATTCACGTCCGTGTACATGATGGACACAGTGCCAAAGGTAAAAAACAAGAGAAAAAATGGGCTATGAAATGGTGAAACAAAAAAGCTGCGTCAAATAAAATGTAACAAAGATGCAAAGCATCATACCCATTGGTAGATTAAATGTATAGGAAGGTACATGCCCCATGGACCTTTGCTCAAACAACATTTTGGTAAAAAAAAAACTCAAAAGAGGTAAATAAAAAAAAATAAAAAATAAATACTTCACGTTGTGTTGAATAAATCCCACAAATTGTCTTCTAAACATATACTTTCCTCTACTTTCATTTGTGGTTCTATTTTCTGTTCATGTTTCCTTTTCTTTTTTTCTTTATTTTTTTTTTGGGGGGGGGGGGGCGGGGTAGAACTCACAGAGGTCTCATTTTTCAAGCCTTTCAGGGCTGGGCCTCTTGCCTTACATCCGCCACTCTGCAGAACCTGGAGTTTGTGATATTGTTAATTGGGGGAGATGGATGGAGAGAGAAGGGATTAGGATTTTAAAATCGTCATATCCTTTTTTCTCTTCCTTCCCTCCTCTTCCTCCCCCTCCTCGAATAATGACTTCTCTCCTAACGAAACCGCCGATGTGCCTTGAACTAAAAGCATATTTTTTTTGTGTGAGTTATGTTGCGCCCAGTGGCGTTGCTAAAATGAGCTATGAGGCAGAGGAGGAGTGCCCACCGGGTTTGGGGGAGGAGAAGCCCCCCCCCCCCCCCTCATCGGGTTTGGGAGAAGGTCCACCGGCTTTGCAACAATTTAAATGTGTTATGTTTTTAGGTCATTGCTATAGTTCCGAGAAAAGTTGTGTCTTGTGTGGCAACAACTTTTTTGTTTTATTTTTGCTTGTGTAAAGCAAAGGTGGGGGGGCGTGTTTCCACTTGGCTCTCCGCTTGTGTAGCAACTGCTGAGTTTTATTTTATGAAGGGGGGAGGAGATGAGGCTTAATGGCGCGTCGACAGCTTGGTCATTAGCACCAACCTCAGTCACAGTGCAGTGGTCCGGGTTGCCACTGCACCACACATAACAGAGATATTATTCAAACCCCTAATCTAAATCTTGTCATACATCTGTACCTCCTGCAAAAATTGAAAAACACCGGACAGGAGGACAGACTTATCGCCCAATTGACGCACAATATCATGCGGAAGATGGAAACGACGACGAAAACCATCAAGATGGCAACAATCAACAAGGAAGTGCCGGACCGTGAGTGGCTGCCGACACCAATAACATTCAGGAGGGTCAACTCCCCGCAAAAGGAAACAGTGAGTAATTCGAGTGTGACCAATGCGCAAACGGGCCAACACCACCTCCACCTCCACCTCCAAGGGGGGGGGGGGGGGCTCCACTGAGCTCTCGCCTTGTGTGGCAAAGGTTGCATTTTTTTCATGAAGATGGGCTTTTCACTGGGTTTCAGCCTCCGGGCCTCTATTTTTAAGTTCACCCCTGGTTACGCTATTGAAAATGAATGAATTTCATCTGGTGATGTCATACGTGTGTTTTATCTTAGTTTTTTTATTTTTCACATTGTTTAAGGGAAAGCATTTTAGGAATTGCAAACAAAACAAAGTTCTGAAATTAGTAATATCGCAGCAGTTGATTGACGCATATCTCCTGGATCGAGACGCAAGGCATTAAAGGGACGAAGCGGGTTATCTAGATTATAGTTTCTATGGATGCGTGTGCAGTGCCCACGCAAGAGGCCCAGGTGCAACGTGTGTCCTTCATCACGCAACGTCACAATTTCTGAACGTAAAGCGCCATCTAGTTGAGCTCACGTGTACTTTTTATCATCCCACTTTTTTACTGCAGAAGTGTTAGAATGAAAAGGCTTTGTATATAGACGTTGGCAACGACCAGGCAGAAGATTGTCGGGGGTTGGCGCTTCAAGGCCAGTCGCCCCAAACACGGGCGTGTTCGTTTGGCGCACACACGCACTCTTGCACTTGGGCGAACAGGCGGACAGGATTGGCGGCCGCACTTACAGGTTGGCTGGAATTACACATTCACTTACAGAATACAGGGGGGGGGGATTGAGGCTTAATGGCGCGTCGACAACTTGGTCATTAGCGCCAACCTCAGTCACAGAATACAGGGGAAGCCTCAATGTACATGTGGAACAAAGGCCTTGCCTCACGTGGGCCATCATAAATAGGATCAGCGCTCTTGCACTATGTTAAAAAGGAAGTGCTTGCCGGTAAAACCAAGTTTACAGCATATTGTGACGCATGCGGTGGACAAATTCGCAATATAAAAATTTCCGTTTTACGGCCTACATTGTTAATAATCTGCAAGTTGTAGCTTTCACACTCAAGTTCATGGTTTCTGGCCATAGTTTGCTGCCATGTTTGCTTCCATTTTGGAGTAATCGAGAAGGCAAAGACAAAAGGTGCACCAGTTTATTCGCCTGATGACTGGATTTAAATTGTGCAGGATTCCAAAAAGTCTTGCCCACTCTTCACCATGGTAAAGATAAGCTCTGATATGTTTAAAGACTAGATTCATTGGTGCGAGACTACATTGTAAATTGCAAGGTGGACACCGAAAACCAACCTGCTCAGTGGTTGCAAATGAGGTCGCTGTCATTTAAAAAATGTGGTACTCTTTCCATGAACTACAACTTCAATAACAATGAAGATTCTGTGACATCTTGCCTGGACTTGTCTCGACATGTTAGACGAGGACGCGTTCGTCGTCCCTTAACAGGTTATGGGCTCAAAGATCTCTACCCAGCAGGCTGCAGCATAAAGCAGGCCAAATTAGATGATGTGCTCAGTTCCTATGCCAAGGGCATCGATTTTTCTAAAGTTGTGGGGGGACATAGTAGTAGCGCCAACCAACTTCAGTCCGGGGGGGGGGGGATGAAAATTTACTATTAAAATATGTGCTATTTTAGCAGAAGCCCAGCGAATTCAGCTAGGGGGTTAGGCGAGCGCTGTAAGCTTCCTGAAGGATTTTATGCTATTTGATACCTATTTTTTTGCTTTCCGAGACCAGTTTGCAACGCATTGTTTAGAAAATTTTTGATGCTTTTCGTAAAAATTCTTTAGCATGAGAGGTCGTAAAAACCTAATTATTACCAAAATTCCGTTTTTTTTACATTTTATTTACAAATTAAATTCCCTGACAAATTAATTTTTTTTTTAATATTATTAAATTAACGCTAGCTAACACTGAATATTTAGGTTTGAAAAATATTGTTGCTTACTTTTCAAATGGTGGAAGATTTAGCTGACGTTCATGAATTAACTGAATAACTGATAACTGAAAAAGAGGAAAAGAGCTACTAGCAAATCGAACCGTCAACTTAGTCTTTAATGTTGATTCTTTGCTCGGTTTTTATGGAGTTAATTGGTGTAGAATTCAACTGACGAAAACTTGGAAGGAAAGCTTAACAAGTTTTTCTGTACAAATTTATCTGACGTTTTGGTTATAACCATAGCAAGAACAAACTAACCACCAGGCGACTTCAGCTGGCGTTTCGTTGACAATCAAACAAAGTAATTTGAAATCGGACACTTCTTTATCTTTCATTTAGCTCTGTGCACTTCCTGTTTTGACTAGTTTTGCACTAAATTACGTTTTCACTACATAGGCAGAAGTGGAAAAAGCCTCACAAGCACTACATACCGAGTATGGTTACGCAAACACAGTCAGAAAGTAGTTCGAATTAATAGACAGTAAATAAAGTTTAGATTTATAAAGCGACTAATAATGAAATTTATATGCTTCAATTGTTTGTGTGATGTTCATTTTTTACCATAAAATTGTGTTACTTTAAATTAAAATTTGTATAGAATTAACAATACCTGTTTTGCTACAGTGGAGTGATATGCTTATATCCTCCATTTACCGTTAATCCGTCATCTTTGTGACTTGGCCTTGCAGCTTAAATTCTTAACTTCATTACTCCCCTGTATTAGGAACTGATGACTCATAATATTTGATGACCTGAATCGTGCAATTGGGGAAAACGAAAGTACAGTTTCTTGTTTCAAACTCGACGTGGTAAGCGTGATAAATATATATTAATTTACAGCTTTGCAGCCTATTATGTGGGGGGGGGACGAACCCCTCAGTTGGAAAACGTTGGCGGGGGGGGGTCTCCCTCGTCCCCCTGGTTCGACTCCTATGTCCTATGCTACCTACCAAAAATTCCATATCACGCTTTTTACAAGAGTCTCTTTTAGGGTGATGCTGCCGGTACTTCTACAGCTGACAATGATGATGTTTATATTGATGAACTCTTCCACGTTTCAGATGTTTAAGATCTAGAGTAATAGCATTTCTGTCTCATACCTGCACTGAATAATGCTTTGAAGTTGAGAGCAGAATTTTTTGCTGTAGAATTTTGACCGATATCAGTAATGCAGCTTTACTTATTGAATCACTTAATCATCTCATAAAAGTATTTCCATGAATTGTATTTTGATTTTACTTTAATTATTTGTTCTAACCGAATTAAAGTACATTTGCAACTGAAAAAAGTCTACTTTACAAAAAACAACATTTTGCTAAGAAAATGATTTTAACAGGAACTTGGTCTTATTGTATTCCACACATTAGTAAGGAATAATTTTTGCAAGTAGACTAAGTCTACCCAAAGTCTCTAAATAAGGGTCCAATTCAAATTTGAAATCCATACTGTCATTTGAGTAAATAATATAGGTATTTATCCGTTTGAAGTGTGATGAAATTCCATTTTGTTCTTTAGTTAGGCTACACCCCAGAATGTTATTTCTTGCATGTACTCAAAATGCAAAAAATGGACTTAGTCTGCTTGTATTCTCAAAGGTTCAAATCTTGTTTTCATATTTTTTTGCTGTATTTGTTTTAAATAATTTCTATTGAGCCCTTCACCCCTCATAGTTACTCCCGTACTCCCTTCGTACTTTATCTACGTACCTAACAAACAGAATTTTAAATTGACAGCTGACAAGCTATAAATGCTTGACCACCATGATGCAGTGCCTTGCAGCAGTCTGTTTCACGTTTGACGGCGGGAACTGTCAACCAGAGCCCTGATCGTAAAGCCAACATAACCATAAGCTTTATATTCACATTTTTTTGGTTAAAGGCATTGTAACAGGGAGCAAACATTGTTTCTAACTTTAGTTATAACTCTCGTGAAAGTATTTTTAAATTGAAGGCCTTCTTGATGTTCCCCCATGATCCTATAGTTTGTCTACTAAATTTACTAAATTTCGTCCAAAATGTTCAAACTTAAAGTAATGGGGGGTACATCAAAATATAGTCTGAGGCCAACCAAATTTTTTAGGGTTTGCATGTGTTTGCAATTAAAAATAAAAACAAATAAAGTTTTTCACTCCACCCTAAGCACACAGGCACACTCATAATACACACAGATGTTCATAGTTAATTATTGATTAGATTAGGATTCTATTCTCTGAATTAAGTGTGTGACAAATCCACCTGGTTGAAGTAAAATATCATTAGTACAAAGTCAATCGTGCACTGTATTAAGCAATAAAAACCATTATTGGATGAAAAAGTGGTAAAAAATACATAATTACAATACCAAAAAAACTTACTGAAAGAAACTGTAAGACAGAATCCATTCACAGTGGAAATATTTCTTATGATAGGTCTGTTCTGAAGCTGGGATCCATTCTAAACAGAAAAAAAATAACTCATTACTAATCATATTACAGCAAATTGATAACTCAAAGTTAAACGCGTAGAAATACGCTTTTATTTTTTATTTAGGAATAATTTGCATTCAACGTGTATTGTTTTTTTTCTGTAATTTAGAACATACTAGCAAACCTTCAGGAATGTTAAAGAAAGTTTAGAATACAAAGTTGCAAACGATATCCAAACCACCCAAGAATCTTTAATGAGTCTCAGCTTACCCATTTTACTGCAGTTATCCTTTCCACCTGAACGTACTGCCAAAACCATTTTGAGTATGGATCAGATGGTTTTCTTTCATGATGATCTAGACAAATAGTCACATTTGGAAATGCGACTTTCTCTAACTGGGTGTAATACAGATTAGTAGCCAAAGGGGTTAAAACGGACCGAGAAATTCTTTCTTGGCAGAGGTATAGACTCAATACAAGAGTCAACACAAAAATTACGAACCAGAGACTCCTCAGTCCAGTAGATGAATTCTTTTGCAAGAATTTTCGTAGTCCAACAATGTCAATAGTGTCCACTTCATCCTCGAAGGATTCTGTCTTAACTGTTGCCAATGTTTGTGTATGTGTTGATGACTTTTTCTTTCTTTTGAATACTTTATTGCATGCTGCAAATAATTTCGAAATATAACTGACAATAATTTCAAGGATTTGTAATGTGCAAATTCCCATCCACAATCCAATTGCACCTCCAATGTCGGTGCAGAGCATATTCCAAGAATAACTAATTTCCTCATGACTCATTAGAATCTGGTTTTCGTGAAAGTATACTTCCAAGATTCTGTAATCTCCAAGGAAATTTCGATACCCAGTCGTAGAGACAATATCGTACACAATTTCGTCACATTTCTGTTGGCACAAGCAGTTCTTACGTTCAAATGCTGCTGTTGCATTACGTATTATTGTCATCATTCGAGTAATTTCTTCCATAGAAATGCATTGCTCAATTTCTGAAAACTCAGTCATGAATGGCAACCTGCAATGAAAATATTCGAGTGTTTTAACCACATAAACCATACGCATATTGTTATAGTAAGGGTTCTTACGTGTTTTACTTGGGTTAATTCCTGTTCAAATATCAAATCCTAATTTCTTACCCAATACAACTGCAAGAAATAAACAGTTGGGCAAGTGTACTAGTGATATAAAAGAAATTGACTTTAAATTTCGTCACAACAATAGTGTGGATTGTGCATCTTGAGGACAGATCGACTACTTCCACAATACAAATTCTTATCACCTCGATCTGTGACGTCACAGACGAGGCGACAAACTGGGTTAGTGTTAGTACAATGATGAAATTCTTATAGTGACTTGCAGTTTTTTTATTATGTTTGGTGTGGAGACCTTCGGCATCGAAGGATGGGAGCAGAAAGAACGATAGCTTCTGGTTGTGGGTATAATGTAGTGGCTACTCGCTCTTTGATTGGTCAAGAGCCGTTCACGTGACTCCTTGCTCTGAGCGCCCTTCCTGTTGGTGGTAGGAAATGGAATAAGACGACCTCGTGTGGTGGGAATTGGTATTGAGTTTAATTTAAAAGGGGGAAAAATGTCCCTTCCTTACCCTGTGATCGGTAGGAAAAATGGAATCGTCGGGGAGGTTACTAGTCCAATATTATAGTCTGTACTTGTATATGTTTAAGAAAAAGAGAAGCAATTATTTTTACTCATAATAGATCGTTTATTACAAAACAATATCACTACAAACAATGTGACATGCTGACTCACGTTATCGGATTACAATTCATTTAATGCATATACTATAATGTCCATATGCGAGACTGGTTATGCCATCATCTAATAGATACCTTTTGTCATTATAAGCAGTTAAACATCTTTTATTATGTTCCTCAGTCCTTATCACATGAGTTTTGCTTCTAATAAAATTCATCTTAAAACTATAAACATTTTGCTCTCGCAGTACATCCTAGTAATGGTTGTGCGTTATTTCCTGCTTTAATACACGTCTTTTATACCCTTCCCAGTAAGTTTAGTTACATTACCATATAACAAAGAATACAATTTGGCCTTGAGACCACAAAATTCAACAATCGGGATAGTAGACGTTTCATCCTTAAACATGCCTGGTACTTTTTTGTTCTGTAAAGAATACAAAGCATGGTCTACTGGATAATCACTCGTGTCATACCTATCTAGGTTTAACAACATGTCTGAATATATGTTATCGGTATACACTTGATAGCAAACACTATCTGTATCTGTAAACAATAGAGATGTATTGTTACCGTACAATGATTTGATGTGTCCGTAGTGAAAGTCATACATTATGTATTTGCTAAGATCGAGAACGCTGAAACCAACATAGATTGGTCTATTGAGAACTACTTTGGTCTTCTTCATTTTAAAAATCACAACATTTTCATCGAATATCGCAAAATTCTTCATATTTGGTTTAGATGTTAACTTGCAGGCTTTAGTCTCACTAGTTTCGACTTTCCCGCTAACACGTTTGCGTAGGTCCTCAATCATCTTACCATAAAGCGCATTAGACATAATTTTATAAAAGTCTTTATGAAAAGGGTTCGTAGCGGCCTGTCGTTTTGCGGTATTCAATTCTATATAGGGTTTCAACCAAGCCTTTTTCAAAAACGACAAAACACGGTGGATCTTTGTCAGTATCATTCCTTGCAAAAGGTAATACTTCAAAATTCTGTAATGGATGACATAGTTTCTTTTGGAATACAAATTCGGAGTAAGCTTTCTTGAAGTATGTGAAAGGTTTAGAATTTTATGCAAATGTTGAGAATAAGGTGATACTTGTTCTTAGCGAATGTTCAAAGGTTCAGGACAAAGAGGATAATCAGAATGTAGATCATGGAGATGAGTCGGATAATCGAGATCTACTTCTAGAATGAAACCAGTTTGGTTATCATCTTCAATAGTGAGAACGTTTAAATCTCTAATTTGATTCGGAGTCAACCAATGAAAATTGCCAAAAGGCAACATTTGACTGAGACTCCAACCATAGAGGTTATTCACATCTAAATGGGTAATGTAAGAGAGTAGGTCATTGGGGGAATAACTTTCACCTAGCAAAGTGTTGTTAGCACGAGCAAAACGTTTCGTAACCATGATAACGCCTCCGTGTATCCCATTCTCGATGAACAGATGTTGGTCAATGTCCGTCAGTAGCTCTAGCTGTATTTAGTTACCTTTAAAGCGACAGAAAAAGTTAGCCCCGGACTGTTATAATAATGAGCTGGATCAAGTTTGTAACATTCCATACAAGTTTTTTCGAAAATCTGTAAAGACGCAAGCTAATAACAAACAATCTGATTGCACTGATTGATCTGATTACGATTGCATGATCGTAATCTTCGTCACTAACCCCTTCTTTCTTTAAATTAGAAAAAAAAGCATCCTTCGGAGGTAAAACATTCTCTTCCAACCTTGAATAAGAGTCCAAATATTCGTAGGGAAATATTCCTTTACGTTTTAATAGTGACCAATGTTCCGGAAATTCAGATTTTAAAATGTTGAGTTAATCATCCTCTAATAATGACACTAATTTGTCTAAAGCAGACGCTAGAAATTTAAAAGAATCTAAATACACTACATTCTCAATCTGAATAGCCATATAACGTTGCACATTTTCGGGAAAGACATTAATCTTTGGTTTGCCAAATGTTGAGATTCCAGACAATAACAAATGGCCATCATAATGGGTTAAATTATGAAAGAATACAGGCAATGTCTTTTTAAATCTGTATTCTATGTTACAATGAGCATGTGCGGGACCTCTGTAAATACCGCTATAGTGACAATGGTCCCTTACCTTCACCTCTTCGTTGGTAATAATTTCCTCACAAATATGACACAAATTATTGCTTTGAAAGTGAAGTGAATCTGAATCGTTCATTATTAGAGGTTTTACATCTTTCAACAAAGCTCTTGTTTTTACATATTCTTGCTCTATGGATAAGAGAAAGCGAGATACACAATCGGAACCTCGACAGTCAACCATAACATAACAATAAGCACATGGTTCATGTTCGATATATTCGTAAGTGTAAGAATCACATTCATTAGGCTTGAATCTTAATATTGGAGTCAGGATTGATTCAAAATCGGTGAATATGACAAATGGAACACTTAGTTGATTCACAAAGTTATTAAACTTCATAAAAATTCGCTGGGCTTCATGTTCTCGACACATCATTTCATGCTGCTTCAATTCAGTTCTACCATGATGTGAGCACAAACAGTATGCACAGGTATATCTGCTGATTGTAGAGTCATTTATTAAGCGATTGAGATTCTTAATAAAGCAATAATGATTGTCATTTAACAATAAAAGTCTGACGATATCACCACTCCTCCTCTCGCTGTTATATAGAGGGTAAACTTCTTTATCGGAATAACCATAAACGTGTATTGTTAAGTTATTCAAAATCTCAAATTTCTTAATGTAATTTAAAGGAACTGGGTAGGAAATACCCTTGATGTGCAATGTATCCAGCAGATGCACATAATGGCTCACACGCTCAGCATGAAATGGTGCGGGATGCAAGGCAGCTAACACAGAATATTCAAAATATCTCATAATCATGACATTTGATATTAATTAATGCTCGTTTACGTGCAAGAAAAGGTTCCAACGGCTTATAACAACCACTTGCTAGAGGACGACATGCTGCAAAATGTAAGTCTAAAGCAAGTATTGTGGATAAAACCCAACCAGACCCTTCCCTCTGATAATTGTCCAATTGCTTTAACAGGTCCAAGTGAACGTCCTTCAAAATTTCATCAATCTGGTCAATCCGTAAAACTCCGTAAGGTTTTGTGCACAAGTACATGTTGATTAGTCTTTCTGGTGGTTTATGCAATTCAAGCTTAACACTCGTCACAAACTTAATTTGCCGATGGCTTCTACACAATGATTCAATAAGAAGATGTAATTAGTTGCGAAGGTAAGATAAAAACAAATCTAAATTTGAAACAAGAGTTTCACTGTCCAGGATGGTGTAGGAAAATTTTGCAAAATAGTTACGAAATGCACTCTTCTCCTTCTTGAATGAACCAATCCTATCGTCGACATGAGGAGTTCTTCTGTTTGGGACAACATGATGATGATGATTGTGGCTATTCAATTCCACGCGAGAAGCGAACCACTCGTTACATTGCTGACATACATTTCTAGAAGCCACAAGTTGTGGGATGTGTTCTCTGGTTTGGTGGATATGGAGCACACATTCAGTTTCATATCGTCGATTAACAAACGAAGCAAGTTGTGTTACTAATGGGTTGATGATAGTTGCGAAGATGGCATAGCAAGTTGTTTCGATTGGTGAACGGGAAACCACAAACCTCACAAACAAACATTCTCACAGCTCCAACTTTCTAACAGCAATGGCTAAGTCATTCTCTTGCATTGAGTCTTCTTCGAAAAATGGGGAGGAGTTGACCGCACATAACCTTCAGGCGTCTAAAAAAAACAACATAAGAAAAACATGACAGCTCTAGATGTAATCCTATATTTATATATATAAATATACACAATTTGCCAGTCGCGTAAGTCACTATAACACGTGATGGGAAGAGAGGTGACGTAGCTTCTACTATTACAAAACGTCTGACAAAGGTGATGTCCTCAGGTGGTGGGTGACAACTTGAAATGATTACTTTGCCCTTGAAAGCTATCTTCCGTTTTCCAATGTTGAATGGTCTGTTGTAAACCATACGATAAATTCCTAATAAACAGGATGATAATAATCCGGGAATGCAGTCCGGTATGTTTACATATGAATGTTAATGCTCTATTCCCTCAAGAGATGGAGTTGTCATCACATATCCAAATTTGCAAATGTAAGGAAGAATAATTTCAAACAACAATCTTTTACCATAACTGGAAGAACCGTAGAGGTAAACACCTTGAACTTCTGCATCTTGTAAAGCATCAATAACCATTGCACTCCACAGAAGTGTTGGTTCTTTTTATCAATTCCATCTTTAACTTCTCGTTATTACACCGCTTAATAAGCTTAATAAACGTGACATATGATAAATATCGTGATACCTTTTAATTCTATCGTACAATTAAAAGTTTTCCAATATGAAAGGAGCGAGGGTATTAAACGATGGATAATTTTCGCAACACTGTATTAGTTTAAAACCAAAGGAGAGTGAATCCGAATTGCATTTGTATTCCAGAGCATGTGCGTCGACTCTCGTCATATAATTTAGGATGTCTTGTGCATATTTCGTGCTAAGGTATTCGATGAGCACGTCTGTAATATCTGAATTGCACTCCCTCATGCACTGCACTGTGACTGAGGTTGGCGCTAATGACCGAGATGTCGACGCTCCATTAAGCCTCATTCCCCCCCCCTCATGCTAACAATGAAAGGTTTGACCGTTTCCTCTTCACAATCAATTAAAATTCGAAGCATGTGACCAGTTCCCAATAACACACTTTCAAGAGCTATGCAAAGCATCCTGAGATTTGTCATAATTTTCAGTTTGAGGAACAAACTTCTCTTCATGTCACTGATCCTTTCATCATCACTCCCCAATACTGTAAACTTGATTGATATCGCATTATTCTAAAATAGGAAAAAAAACAATGAGTTTAATTGCAGCTTAAGTTTATTAATACATCTTACAAAATTGTACACATAACGTTCACGGAAACCTGTTTTCTTTAATTTGTTAACAATGTAATTGAGAGTAAATCCCAAGGTTCTCATAATTACGTAAAAAATACAATAATGACCGCAGGTTGAAGATGTTGGGGATTGAATTTGAAACTTGTTGCGCCAAATGTTCTTTCCATTCCAATTATTCAAATACTGTAGAATGTGGTAATTATTTTCTAAGTTGAAGCCAAAAGAGTAAAAAAAACTCAGAAGTCTTCATTCCATTCTTCATTTTATGCAATTCAATGACAGACCAATGGCTTCTCGATGAACTGCACGTGTCATGGTTGACGACTAGAAAGGATTCTTTTCCATTAATTACAACAGATAAGTGGTTTGCGGGATATGTCCCCAGGAAATTTGGACATCTACTTCTGAAGATGTCATTGATCTGCTTCATGTTCATCCTTCCAGGAAAACTTCACGATCAAAAATAAGTTCTAAAACCTTCGGTATCTCGTAATAAATCAAAACGTTAGTCGCTTTTGCGAGAGCAGCATCAAATCTAAGTTCTATTCTGACAACACCTTGCCTGTTGAGTGAAACGTGACAGCTTGAATTTCCAGCACAACCACCCGGAGTCAGATCGTAACCAAACATACAATGTTTTGTAGCAAAATCTGTAATCTTGATGCCATTACCTACGTTTTAAAATGAAGTGTCTAACCCTTGAAATAAATTCATGTAGGTCATGGAACTAAAGTCAGATTGTAGCGGTTTGTCTATTTGTTCCCCGTCTACAGTGAGTGATAAGTAGTTCAAACCGTGATTTTCAAATATCCAAGGATCTTTTTTGTAAACACCCGTGTACGTTTCATTGTCAACAAAACAAATCAAAACAAAAGACGGCACCTGTCTTTGAAAATACATTGTCAATAAATGCTGAAGTCATTCCGCTAGAGACAGTTTGGATTTTAATGTCACTGCGAACAAAAGAATATTTTGTGCTATTGTCTTGTCATATGAGATGCTAGAATGCATGGAGTGGATCTAACCTTTTTTACAAACAAAGCAGCTGCTTCGATTTGTATTTTTGGTTTCAAAGTTTCAAAGCAAATTCAGGCTTTGATAAAACGAAACGAAACTTGACATTAACATTGCTCAATAAAAGTTTCGACAAGTTGCAGGCTGCTGTGAATTCGTCCCGTTAACTCTATACTTTTAGAATTTGCGATAGCAGCTTTCCTGTTATCAGCAGTATTCCACATGGCAGCTCCCAACTGACAGTCTTTAACAGCATTAGAGTAACTGAGCAACGTATGCAGGTGGGCTTTATATTGATAGGTGTCGCTACCTCCAGAAATCAGCTTCCCGTTGAAATAACAGTCCACTTGTGAAAAAAGAGATTGTAGAAATAGGTTAGTAGGCATTATGAAAGCGCTCAATGCATCAGTAAGATCTTCTCCAGCTGCGCTTACAACTTTCAGTTTTAAATAAATACATGTTTGCTCCAAGTCCAAATAGTCTGCTGTTCTGTCAATCTGAAATTCTATAGTTGAACTAGGCGTTGCAATAGGGCAGTATTCGACATACTGATTGCGATCTATAGACACTTGTGTTGGTGGAACTTTAAATATGTCCAATTCTGATTTCAAACACTCACAAGATGTAGGATGAATGAAAGACATTTTTGTTAAAAAATGCTATCTCGAACCTCTTTCTTATTTTTCTTCTTCTTCTTCTTCTTAGCTACTGTAACTGTTCGTTGTCTCTTACTAGTATTCCTCTTGGGAGGGTTGCATCTTCTCTTGCGTCCACTACCAGATTGACTGAACCTAGCCTTAACATCGCCTAATATTTGTTCACCAGTCTCCTGTAACCTATCCCTTGCACTCTGTTTAAAATTTTTACCAGCAATTACATCTTAGGCAATATTACTTCCGGTTCCTAAAGCTTTGCGTACTAAATAGCTTCCAACCGAACGAATGAAAGGCGTAGCATATTTAGATATACTAGAAAAAAAGTTAGCAACGCCATGACCAGCCTGGAATCTTGCTCCTGAATAAACGTTTAAACCACCTGACAATGGTATGGCCTTGGGAGGAGAACGGTATTATATCCCCATAGGCGTCGCAAAATTTAATTTCTATTGTTTTCACGTTATGTTGTAACAGCGAATAAGAATGGGGAGAAGTAAAAATAACGGACTGACTCGTGGCTGACTCTCCTATAACATTAGTTATTCTTAACAATTGGGTGTACCTGTTGCCAACAGGCCTCAGATTATTTAGATTGGTATAAACCCAAATATATTCTGGAAGGTTGTTGTTATTGTGAGGAGAAGGATTAACTGCTGTGACGGTTAATTCAGCTCGAGATTTATAAGAGATTCTTTTATCTAAAACAACTACAACAACCCCCACCCCCATTGTTTCGAGACTTCCATCATCGCGATAGGGGTAAAGTGGCAATTGATTTGGTTCAAAGCCTAACCTGCGAGCCATACGGTTTCCCATTAATAATCGAATGTACAGATTAGTTGTTGGTCTTATGTCATTACGAATGACGTAACGTTTTATACTGCTATTGTAACTAATACTAGGTCTTTTTCTCTTTTCATAATTTGCATCATGGAAAGGATGTTCCTTTCCTTTATAACCTTCAAATTTTGATCTCCTAAACTCTGCTATTTCCTTATTTATCGCTTCTACGAGGTCACTAGTTGTGTCATAGCTGATACCACCGCTGGTGCATTTTAGTTTGCATTCAATGGCTGTAGGCATCATTATATTTAAATTTATAACATTTAAGATTACATCGTCCTCGCCAGCTCTCACTACGAACGGTTTATAGTCCATTCTTAAAGGAAACTGCATCTCTATTAAGGCAACCTCGTATTCGTTTGAAAGATGAAGCATTTCTGGCAGATAATTTTTGCAATGAGCCAACGTGTTATCAGGATAGACATCAAAACTGCCGTTAGAGGAAGTGTCACGTAGAGACAAGTAGGTCCATCTTGAACGATATCTGTCACCCAACTATTAAATTTTGGACCCCACCCTGCCCATTTAACGTAAAAATGAGTCACACCTGCTACTTTTTTTCCCAACACACGTTCTATTCTGTAAACATTGTCTAGTTTTACAATAGGTTGCAGTTCCTGACTGTAAGAAGTCCCTTTTATGGGTTCAGATTGGTAGTCCTTTATCGTGTAAACAGGTGTTTTGTAACGTTTATTTTTAATTTTACTGGCTATTGTAAAAGTTTCCCTTGTCCACTTTGGAAGGTACCCAGGTGTGAAGACGTGTCTGATTTTTGGTATGCACACTAACTGACTTACCTTCAAATCATTGCCACCACCATATAAATTTTTATAAGTTTAGCGTTCCTTTTTTCTAGTTGTAATTTCAGAAGGTCTAAACTTAATGCTACGATGAATAGAATTATTGGAAGAATTTATAATCTTATCTAAGACATCTACATAATTGTAGCTACCTGTATATGTAAACCAACGAAATATACGACTTTATACCATTTTTATTGTTTTTTTCGGCTATTCCCGCTTTAATTGAGCGATTATAGGCGTGATACCATTTAATATTAAGAGAGGGAAGTAACGTTCTGACAACTGCTGAGCAGTACTCTGAGCCTTCGTCGGATTGAAGGTACTCTGGTTTTTTATCTTTGAACAGCTTCTTTAAACCGGAAACCATAGCAGTTGCTGATTTGTTTTTTAAAGGAACAGCTCTGAGATATTTAGTTAACACATCAATTGCAATCAAAACGTATTGAACATTGTTATTTAAAGGAGCATATTTCTTTAAGTCAATGAGGTCTGACTGCCATATTTGATCTTTTCAATAAGCTATGAAAGGGTTACGTGTAAACTTGTGTCTAATGTCGTTATGCAAAGTATAAACATCTTAAGATTTTAAGAATTCGTCTACCTGCTTTCTACTAAAGCCACATTTTTTAGCTTCACGATACCTCTCTTTACCCCCTAATGACCCTGGAGAATTCAGGTTGAAGTAGATTTCTTTTAAAGTCGTCATAATCAGAAGCATTGACTATCATCAAACCAACTCAAATCTTTCTTAACTGGTTTCTTTGGTTTTGTATACTTTCTTCTTCGCATTGCTACACGACCTAATAAAGTATTAAGAGATTGCCAGCCTGGTAGTTTATTAGCAACACGTTTTGCAAGCTTTGTGCGCGAAAACAAGCCATGCACTAAATCGGCGACATTCGAATTTTTAATAGGTCGTTCTTGAAATAATAACTCACCCCTTTCGTTCCTAGAAATGTCACCTTCTACCAAACGTTCGGCTACTACCAATCTATAATTAATAGGAACCGTTTCTACCAATTCGTCAATGCTTGGTTTTCTGGCCGATGCACCATCTTCACTGTCGCTAGTCTCAGTCTGCTGTGGTGTGATTTGAGAAGTTGCAGCCGTTTTTAAAGTTGTTGTTGGCGGATTTAATGCGATCTAGCTACGAAAACTAACTTGTAACGGTTCCTTTATTTTAGCTTGTTCACTATAATTCAAGTAGCGCTGTAATATTTGTTGATACAACACAACCTTCTGATGGTCGTCAACATTATCTTGCTCTAAAATACTTTTCATTTGTTGGTCTAAATCACTGAGAGGTTTTTCAAGGGGCCAAACACCAGGATAGTTAACATCATTTTTTATACATTGTAAGCGTGAAAAAAATACCCAATAAACTGATTAGTGGAGGGATCAATGCACCAAGAAAACCTTCACCTTTTTGATTTAGGGTTTTTATTTTTTTTTCCTGCTCACACGTTTCGTAGCTAACAACTTCAAAATACTTTTTTATTTTCTTAACTTATTTTTGTTGTTGATAATTAAAGATATTTTACCTTCAGACAGCAGCTATTTAAAACATCAAGCACAGTAGGACATTGAGTTAGTAGGGTTTTTTCACGGGGCGGTGAACCTTATGCGATGCTAACAGCTCTAGGAGAGGTATGTTCATTTTGTTTCACTTTGTTTGTCTTCATTGTTTTATATAGACAATTGGTTGCTGAGAAAAGATACAACTACGGTAGTGAAGAGAAGGATCCATCATCGTGTGAAGGTCTAACAGCAAGAGAGTGAATGGATTACGAGTTGCGTCATTATATACTGTACACAAGAAATTGGCACAACCTAATTGCATCCCCAAACATTTTACTTGGGACAAATTACGCGGACTTTGTATCAATACAATATAAGTCGAGCAGACAGAAATGGTTTTCAAATTTTTATGAAACATATTTTGAACCGGTAAAATACAAAATAAATTTTTGTGACGAAAATATTTCACAAAAATATCAGTTATCAAGCATTTTTGACTTGTTAAGTCACACATTTTATCGTCGATTAAAACAATAGTGGCTTGGTTGCAGTCTATGGCTTCTATCATTGCATGATCCGCTGTTTGCGAGAACACTAAAGGTATATCACAATTCTGTTTCAAACGATCGTAGGCTTTTTGCCAAATATTGTATATTACTAGACACTGAGTAGGTTTTGGAGTAATTAAGTCACAACTATTTAAAATAAGGTCAACCGCAAATTCGGTTTTTTTCCGAATTAGGCTGTCCTGCAACGATCATAGCAGCTGGTAGACGCAATCTATAATCAACCCACTCCATTTAAAACAACAACAACAAGTAACAATGTAACGAGATTTTATATTGCTATTAATCGATATGCATTTTACGATACCACTCCAAATACGCCATAATAAATAGAAACTTATCAGAATATTCAAACAGAAAGGCATCAAACATAAAATCAGCATATAAATATGTATGACACCACCTAACCAGTCGCACTTCAAAACACAAATAATTCAGTTCGTTGGTGTCTAATGAGTCTATTATCTCAGGGTCCTCCTGACTCATTTTTCCAATCCATCGTTTTCGTTCAATTTCAGTGATGAGCGCTTTCACAGAGAAGTCAGTGGAGACTTCGCATAGTATTAACTAATCCAAAACCCTCTCCCTTGTCGTTTCACAATTAAAAAGCAAATAAATCCTTAAATGTCCATCAACTTGATATTCTGCGTGCGACATTAAGTCGTATTCAACGCTAAACAATGTCAATGTTGTAAATGTCTGACCTCTGGCTAACAAATTGTTAGAAACAAATCACCTTATTCCATAGCTCTCGCTCGCTAGAGTGGTCATGCTGTTACAACAGCTCAAATGCAAATGAATTATTTCGTTAATATAAACAATATCAATAATAATAGACGCACCCGATAACGTGTTTATAATAATAAAATATAATAATAAAAATAATTTGTTGCTGGAGCAACAGGACTGCCAAGGACCAGGAGGTCGCTGACTGCCAGCCTAAAAGGGGAGGGTGATGACAAGCGTAGGTTAAAAGGTGATTTTTTCTTTCAAAAGCAGAAATTAAAAGCATTTGGATAACAGAGAAATAAAACTAATTTAAAAACAAAATAGCATGGCCAAACAGCTTGGAAAAGGATGACTAGGGTAGGGTAGGGTAGGGTCACGACTGCCTTACCACCAAGGTTAGACCTGCCAGGCACACAAAGGTCCCAGATGGCATCGCCAGACGTGTAGGAAATGGTGAGGGGAGATGGCCAATTGTCGTACATTATCACTAATTAAAAAAGATAATAATAGAAAAAAAAATGTATATACATAAAAAATCATCCAACAAAGTTAAAAATAAATCTTTTAAAATTTTAACATTATTAGTTAACGGTGGCGAATGGGTTGTGAGCCGCTAACACCGATCGTCTTTCCGTGGCGGGAAAACTAACAAGCCCTCTTAATAAAAGGGGTAAGGTTTTCTGTAAGCAGCTCCCTGTGCAAGCCACACGCCGAGTTCATGCATACCATCCCCGAACAAAGGGCATTCCAAACCGCGACAACCCGGACTGCAAAAAAATGTCTTCTGCAGTCAAGGCAAGACTCCTGGACCACAAGCTTCCAGGGATGACCCCGGGTATTATGAAGACGAGGGGCAAGGTCAAAGAAGGGTAAATCAACCGAAACAACGTTATGTAGTATTTTATACGTTAGAATAAGGCCGGACCTCAGTCGACGAATTGCCAACAGCTCAAGGCCTGCCCTGGATAGCCATTCCAGGTGACCAACATCTCGAAGTCCAGGGAGGCGTTTGGTGAATCCTCTGCACGGACTCGACCAGGTCTATGTCTTTCACCAAGTATGGTGACCAAACTGGTGTAGCATACTCGAGAATTGGGCACACGAAAACGTTGATTGCCCAAACCTTTGTTTTGAGATTTCCCAACGTGAAGCAACGGTTTACCACTGCCAAACGACAGAATGCCATGGCGCTAACCTTCGAACAGTGCAGTGACGCCTTCAAATCTAATGAAAACCAGATACCGAGGTCACGGATTTCCTCGACAACAGGGAGAGTTTCGCCCCCAAGTAGATAGTAATAATCGGGGGAATCGAGTCCAATATCGAAGGACTGGCATTTCGAGGTAGATAATGGCAACTGCCAATTTTTTGACCATAGAAGGACATTCTCAATCTCATCCCCCAGTGCACGTGAGGGTCCGGTTGTCAACAATTCCGTTCCAATTTTGATGTCATCCGTAAATTTAACACCATATGGTGATGAAACGTCAGGGTTGAATGATTTACATATATAAAAAACAGAATAGGGCCAAGCACCGAGCCCTGTGGGACACCACACGGTACCCCGACCTTAGTAGAAAGTGAATGCTCAATGATTACTTGTTGGGAACAATTACTTAAAAAAACAGATAGCCAATTAAAAAGAAGACCACTGACGCCACATCCATTTAGCTTTGTAAGTAGTTTCCGGTGAGTGACCGACTCAAATGCCTTTTTAAAATCAAAATACACAACATCGCTCTGTGCTCAAATGTCCAACGCGCTTGTCCACCTATCTAGAATGCAAAGCAACTGGTGGGATGCCGCTCTACTAGAACGAAACCCAAATTGGTCGGGTCTCAAAATGGAAAACTCTACCAGATAATGCATAAGTGAGTCCCCAATGATTGCCTCCATAACTTTGCAGATGACGCACATAAGGGCTATCGGTCTATAATTAAAGGGGTCCGAGGGTGAGCCTTTCTTAAATATAGGGATAACGTAAGCACTTTTCCATATCTTCGGGAGTTCACCCTGCTCAAGGGACAACGTGAAAAGTTTAGAGCGCGGATAACAGATTTCAGCAGATATATGTTTTAGCAAAAAAGTGGAAAAACCGTCTGCTCCGCATTACATACTTGGTTTCAATTTAGTCAATGCAGAAAGTACGCCTGCCTTGTCAAATTTCACCACACTGCAATTTTGGCACTGGTTGAAGTTCTAGGGCAAGGGAAGATTTTGGTTCTCGTCGTCCACAATAGAATTAGATGCAAAAATATCACTTAATGCCTCAGCCTTCGAGAGGTTATCCACCAAAATTCTTCCCAAGGACACAAAAGGTAGCAAGGAACCAGAGGACTGTGTTTTCTGGCGGTAAAATTAAAAAAGGGTCGAGATGTTTCCGTCCTGGATAATCTTCTTCTCCCGTTTGGTATGCCATGCTTCGACTGATTTGGAATACAGTTTTCTAGCCGTGTTAGAGGACGAAAGTGTATGTTCATTGCGGTCGGCCCTATAACGCTTCCACAGTGCGAGTTTATGACATTTCATTTTAGTGATAAACTTAGGTTGGCGGCTGTTGCCCCGTATGTTGATTTTAGGAGTGGGAGTTCTGCAACAACCAATGTAACCAGACAAAATATCAGAAAAGCAATTCCATGCATGCTGTATATGTGGGTGTATAGAAAAAATAGGGTCGTCCCAATTTAACCCTACTAATGATGATTTAAGTGCCTGAAGGTCAAGCCGACTGGATGCTCCGTGGCTCACTTTTCTCTGGTCGCCAGTGTAGCTACCACATTGGGTTAAGTTAAGTTTAAAAGTCAACACGCAGTGGTCACTATTACCAAAGTGTGGTCCAACCTGCAGATCATAGAGAAGGCGATCGTCATCTGTGAAAATCAGGTCACGTATATTCGATCCACGAGTAGGTTTGTCGACCTGCTGGGAAATACCAAGTGGCGCCAGCAACTCGAGGAAACGGCGTTGATGAGGATCAGTGGCCTGACAAAGCCGCCATTCCACCGTAGAGAGGTTAAAATCACCCAGTAGTACGTTCGAATGACCCTCGTTCAGGGCATCAGCCATGAAATGGCACATATTGACTAGTGCATCCTCTGATCTGCTGTCAGGAAGATAACAGAGGGTAAAGCTAATATTATAATTTGGATTGCTAGTACCATCCCCTCAACCCGTGTTGATACTTCCACTAATACTGCGGCTATCCCCACACGGTGAAGAATTAATAGCCCCCCACCACGGCTTCCACCGATCACGTCTCACAACAACGTACTTTCTAAGGTCGGCTATCATCGCGTCAGTAAAATCAAGATGAAGCTACGACTCTACAACAAAAACAATTTCAAAACATTCGACCTCGATCAAGTTTTGAAAACAACCAATATTACGAATTATACTTTGTGCATTGAACATTGCACAAGACACAGTCCGCATAGCCGTGCTACAGGTATTAGAAGAATTAAGTTTAGCACTGGGCGGTTGCCCAATTACATCACACCGTTTTCCGATGGAACATGCAACAAAGCGAGCCTCTACTGTAGCACCAACTTTCCCCGCGATGTAAGATGGATCTTGTCCCTGGCCAGCAGAGTATTGTCTTGGATAATGGCACTGTCCATGGAAAGGAAGGAAATTTTTTTTCTACGCACATTTTCCTAATGAGGCAGTTAGTGTGCATCATTTGAAGGTCATTTTCTCGATTTGCTTTTCCAAGTCTTGGGAACAGGCCTATTATGGTAACACGGGATTTGGGGCAAGCATGCTTGAGTGATAAAGAAAAATCCAAGACGATCATTGCAATGCGATCTGGAGGTAGGATCCCCACATATTTGTGCCAGCGCAGATAATGAATGATCCGCTGCGATCACTTGCCTTCAAGAGCTCAGGAAGTTTAGCATGTAAGTCCTCAACCTTCATCCCAGGGAATGTCCATGTAAGTGAATTTATGTGGCTGCTGCCCCTTAAGTTTCGAACATTTGAGTCGCCAATAACAGTTGATCTTTCCAACCAATGCTGCCCTTGTACTGCACTACTCTGTTGACAATTGGCACTTATATTTATGACATTTGTACTGGATTGTGGATTACCTGCATAGTTAAAATCCTTTTCGCAGTTTTTTGGAATTGCACAAGGTAGATACGTTTGGCGTCGGATCAGAATGGTCCTCCTGCTGGCACGTAGGAAGTATAGGTGTTGCGGGTTTTTCTCGTTTGCGCCGATGGGCTCCACGCATGAATGTTATATTTATTGTTATTTCCTGGCGCAGTCGAGTCTACTTTTACATTGAGCTCAGCAAGGTCTAGATCTGTTTCCAGACTAAAGTCCTGCAGTTTATTCAGCAACCTGGAAGAAATGTCGTGGAGTGATGAAACGTTCATGGTGTCTACAGATACACTTGCACTAGACTTTGCAGTTATAGGTGTACTCCGACTCCTCTCATCAACCGACAATGGGGTTTGCATTGTATCAAAGTACATGGGTTTTCGTCTATGAATACCAAAATTGAGACTTGGTTCGAAATTACCGTGCTTATCCCTGCCACAAGATGAATCAGAAAGCATGAATCTCTCCATAATGCCACAAAAATAAAAACAAGATTAAAATAAAAGTACCAAAAAAAAATGTTTTTTTCGTCCGGGCTCAGGATCGAACCGGCACCCAGATTTGTATGGGTAATCTAAAATTTCATCATGGCCGCCTTTATCAAACGAACGTCAATACGACCTTCAGTTTAAGATTACCGCAATCACAATGCATTCCACACCACTCGAATCGCCTCACAATGTTCTTTGCACATTTATAGTTCAAATTGTTCAACATTCACCAAACGTACCGAGCAGGAAACACCAAAATTTACAACCAACCGGCAGAAACATGAGCAACACGACTAGCAACCTTCGTGACGTTTCAGCATGTTTTTTCCCCTCACTGATTAGGCTTTGTTTTCCATCTCATGTTTCACTTTCATTGTTATAGCATCTACTACTGGGGTCACTGAACTCAAGGATGCAAATGATGACATCCAAATTGAATTGTTTCCCATTTTGGCGGTCAAAAAAAACATACTTGTTCCCATTTTCGTTCTGGGAGTATATCAAAAACTGTCCGGCGTCGAGTTCCAAATGTCCCTCTCCTTCAACCACTTGCGTCTGGATGTTGGTGAAATTATCCTTTAGCATCTTCCATTGTGCTACCGTGAATGGAATACCGTGTTTGGACGGGAAAAATCTAAATGAAGATCTATTGTATTCCCTCAAATGGATCATAGTCATTTGAGCATAGACACCAACAGTAATAAAGACATAGTTGATGGCGTTTAACGGAATGCTCATCACTGGTAGTACGATAGAATCCATTTTTTTTTACTATATAAATAAAGAGAAAGAATGGAAAGAAAGAGAGAGGAAGAGACAAATTAGTCTTTACACCTCTTTTAAACAAATAAAATCAATTGAAATAAATTAACTTATACGATTTTGCAAGCAGGCTTGGTAGCTGGTTGGAGTTGAATATTTTTTCAGATGTATGTGAAGTCCATTGTAAATTTTTGTTTATATAGGAACGTCGTAATCTCTTAAGATTGTGAGCTTGTAATATTGTTTTTTGAAAGTCATGTTATGAGCGACTGTCGAAGCAATAGGATCCCTTTTTTTCCGGTCTCCAGCTCTCACAAACAGGGTAATGCCTTAATTAGAAACTCAATCATCATCCCGAAAACTAAGATTACTGTTGTCATCTCGGAGATCATTCATCTCAGCCTCTCTTAGTGTCAATGAACTAAAAAAATCATGATTAAGACGACATTCCCACGACTAAAGATTTCACCATTCCACATCTGATAACAGTCAAGAAAAGACTGAAGAAGAAGATTGACAAACAAAAGTGAGTACTCAGTGTATTTTCTTTTTTTAAATATGACTTATTTATTTATTTTACCATTTAATAACATAAAAAGTGGAAAAAATTATTACATCACAAATGAATAGTAAATATCAGCTTTTACAATGCTGTGAAAACCATTTGGTTTTCTGAAATATGTCTGAATTTTTTCGACATTGGAACCTTCAATTCTCTGTCCTGGTTGTATTTCAATGTGTTCCCTTAATTTTAGAGTAGCAAAACGTTCAAATGCTTCTTTCTCTAAAATCATTTCAGGATCCCCTAGTATCAATTTAACGGTGAAGTTGGTACTGGGATCTTCCGTAAAAATAACGACTTCTTCTACTGCTATTTTCTTTGTTGTGAAGTAATCATTTTTCCAGCGTTTATTAGCTAATGCAGGTGTGGTATTTGTGAAAGTTAATGTGTGTAAATTTTTTATTTTCAAAGCATCGGCATAACATTTGGTGCATGAACACTGTCTTCATTTGGCTCGGATACGTTAGCAACAGGCATGTGATTTGCATCAAAACAGTCATGTTTCGAATTTAAAGGTAGACAATTAGAGCGAACGTATTTTACATTAACAGAATCGGTTTCGGCTAGAGGCGCTCCTAAATTAACGATGCATTGACCTTTCATGTTATAATTCGTGTGTTCGTTGGGATCTGGTTGTAAGTAGTTGTTGCACGAAAAGCTGCAATGTTGTATTTTTGTTCATTCAAAATGTCTTCCTGTCTGTCTAAGTGTTCGTTTAGTTGTTTCTTTAAACGTCTTAATGCACCATAATATTCTTCAGAGTTTTCGTTAATTGCTTCGTTACAAACAGCAATTGTTTGATTTGATAATTTTTGTACAGCGTGTCCCAAGTTGTTAACTGTCTGTTCAATATCTGCGTTAGCAAATTTTAAGATTTCTTCTTGGGTCTGCTATTTTTCAGTCAATGAAGTGCACCTGTCGACTCATCCTGGTTGAAAGACAAACAACAATTGACTTTGCCTTGTCCCTACAAACAGTTTTAAAGCATTTTCCTAATCTCGTGATTTTTTTTTATTTATAGAATGACGGCCAACATTTTCCCAATTAACCCAGAAACTGGGGAAAAACTCTTAAGTAAGTATAAAAAAAACGTAAGTATAAAGAAAACAAAAAAGTTTAAAAAAATTTTTTTTTTACCCTTTGACCGCTTTTTTTTTTTTTTTTTTTTTTAGTGTTCCATTTGCGTCAGAATTATTGAGATGATTGGAAGATTTGGTTGGACGGGTGAAGGCGTTAGAAAGATAATCTAACATAGCCTTTGTTTTTAAAACAATTCAAAAAATCGTTCTATTCTTTTTTTTTTTTTGGTTCTTTGTAGAAAGCGAAGATGGCAGGATAATGAAGATCCAGAAGAACTGATGATTAAAAAACAAAAAAAAATGTAATAAAAATTAAATAAAAGTGAAAAAAACATCCACATTCATATCTTTTAAATATTGTGTTACATATGTACTGTTAGAAACAACAATGGCTTGACCGGGTTCGATGTACGTGTTTGTCTTTGGAATTTCTTCCATTGTTTTCAAATAATTAGATTTGTGGAACGTAAATGGTTTAGTTCCAAACATTACTCTAACCATTAAATCGACGTTCTCTTTCTCACAAAACAGCGAAATTCTCGTCAGTTTTGCCCGTCTTGTCATCACAATTTCGTTGTCAATGCTAGATGCAAACCAAGGTTGGTTCATCTGTGCGTTGAAATTAAACGATACAAATTAATTGTTTGCATGATCAGCATATTGTTACGTAGCCGTATCATTAGGGTCAACGGGGTGAAATATTTTTTATTGTTTTGTTTTTCGAGTCAAAGGCACTCTGCTGATTGTTCAATAAAAGACTGCTTTGTTTTCACCAAGAAACCGTTGTTGCATCACTAACGCGATTAGCCAAACCTACATTAGTTATCTGCCTGCCACCAGCGAGAAATTCATTTTCACCACTTGAACTAATTTGTAAACTCTTGCGTGACAGTTTTGTATGGCTTCTCTTATCATGGTGATATCTATAACGGTTTCTGTAAGACGATCCTTGATTACATCTTCCATTTTAAGCTTCTCGTCACGCATGTGCTCCCGTAGTTCACCAACTGTATTCCCCAACATCTCAAATAAAAGATTAGTAATGGAGGACATAAACGAATGAGGGGGGAGATGAGGCTTAATGGCGCGTCGACAGCTTGGTCATTAGCGCCAACCTCAGTCACAGTGCAGTGGTCCGGGTTGCCACTGCACCACACATTACAGAGATATTATTCAAACCCCTAATCTAATGCATTCGCTTAGTCTGTTAATTGCCGTCTCATTAAAACGCGCCACATTTGTACTTGTACTGTCTGATATCTTGAAATCAAATGAACCTTTGACTAGAAACACAAAACTTTAATAGCAATAGGAGATTTTTTCTTTTACTTGTATCAAAAAAAGTCATTTTTTTTTCTTCTTCCATCTTCTTCTCAACTCGTTGCGTCATCTTTTTATTTTTTCGTTATCTTGATAACTGCACTAGATAGCTAGCTCTTAAAAGATGCAATGCACAGGGTTGCAGTCTTTACACCATAATGTTGACAAAAAAAAATTCCTTCATATATCTGAGGTTAAAAGTATTTCAATTTTTGGCACAATTGCTGGAGTGAGCATTTTTAAAATACCTAACACAACAACCGCATCTACCTTTTCCTTAAAACGAATGAACCAGTAAAGTTCAATGTCAGAACTAGCGACACAATATGACTCAATCGAATATATATCCGCATAGTAAGGTATTGCACTAACAAATATGTCTTTAGTGAGTCTAGTAACTCACTAAACAACTCTGTAAACATCACACGATTCCATCTGTAGTATTTTTAAAGTATTTTCCCAAGAAGGTTTAACACACGAACTTGAAGATCTTGTATAAACAGACGAAGTTGAGAGAAAATCAGTTTGTGTAGCGACATCCGTGTCTAGCATTGAAATAGTAGGATTTTTTAAAAAGAAATATTACTTCGTCTTCGAACTTAAGTTTGCAGCATTCAGAAAGAGATTTTCGTCACGTCTTATAGAGGAAAGGAACGCTAACCTACGATAATTTTTTCTATCACACGATTTTCTCGCACATTCGCAGTAATAACAAAAAACATCGGGGTAGACTACGCATAATTCGAGCAGGTCGTCGCTAATGTCTCCTCTCTGAAATGCTTGTACAAAGGGACAATATGGACTCCACCTCTTGTGATCTATCATGGGGTTATCTTGAGGTACAAAATCAGCCAATCGAAAGTTGCAATAAGCACACATCACTGAGTCATTCATTTTAAATTTCTCGTCGTCTTCTTTCCCACATCTATAAAATCCAGACTCAGGCAATTTTCGTGCTGTCAAATTATCAACGTGTGACAACCTACCAACAAAAGTTGTTTCGCGGTCAGAAGGTGAATAAAGACGTCCGACCCTTAAAAATTTTCGTTACATTCTGAATGATGCGACGATAGGTTACTAACCTTGACTCAATACCAATTCCCACCACACGAGCTCGTCTCCTTCCATTTCCTACCACCAACAGGAAGGGCGCTCAGAGAGAGTGGTCACGTGAATGGCTCTTGACCAATCAGAGAGCGAGTAGCCACTACATTATACCCACAACCGGAAGCTATCGTTCTTTCTGCTGCCATCCTTCGATGCCGAAGGTCTCTACGCCAAACTTAATAAAAAAAGTGCAAGTCACTGTAATAATTTCATCATCGTACTAACACTAACCCAGATGTCACAGATCGAGGTGATCAGAATTTGTATTGTGGAAGTAGTCGATCTGTCCTCAAGATGCGCAATCCACACTACTCACTACCCACTAAATCGGGGCAGTTGCACTTTTATAAACATCATCTTTAAGTGGCTACTGCTGCCTCATAGAGTAGCATAATTAGGTTTATAGCAAAAATTGGTAAAAGCCCACTGAATTTTACACAATAAAGCCCTATGTTGTATGACAATAAATTACTAAAATCATCGACCGATTTCAACTTCTCAGCTCTTTTAAAATGGAAAGTGGGCTTATTATAAAACGAATTTAAGAATGCTGTGCTGCATGCAATAGTAAGGACGGCATCCAAACCTCAACTGGATGAACTCAAACTAGTTCATTCAGTTTGTCACAGCGTGCAGTAAATTTGTAGAAGCTATTACATTAATAATGCACCATTCTGTTTGTCACCATAATAATGAACGAATTGAAAGAAAGATAATAACTAGTTTCATTTAGAATTGGCAAGAGCCATCCACAAATGGCAAACACTAACTACCTGCACTACGCATGTGAACTTGTTAAGAAAACTATGCTTATGCATTGTTGTTGGGTGAAGGCATATGTTCCCTTTTTGTGGGAAAGGAGTCTTCTGAAAATGAGTCATAATTACCAAACGTATGTTCAGTAATACGCATCAGTCAGACTATGCGATTCATTTCGTAAATATATTGGAATGTTCCCTAATGCTTATTCCAGCTATGATTTACTTTTTTGTATAATATAACAATCGTGATATATGATACAATAAAAATAGTGTGGTATGATGCATTATGCTATAGTACAGTTTAGGCCACAAAAAACTTCAACAGTAGAATTTTACTACCCAAACATTATCAAGTTGAATTTTTAAATCATTGGATGCAAGTTCCATTTCTGGTTCCCAAACGTGGGTTCTGAATTTCGAAATTATGAAAGCAAGTTAGAATATTCAACTTTCGTTCTTTGCAGCAATAGTGCTACACAGACTGACATTGTTCTGATTCCTGAATGGACCGTGCTTCTAATGTGACCTTGTCAGCCATTTTTAAAATTGCTATTTCATTTAAATTTTGAACGTATATGAAGTAATTGATAAAAATTAAATTAAAGAATGGACCACGGTTGTTGTTAATGTGTAATGGGTGCCATTTTTAAGTGAGAGCAGACACTTTGAAATTATACTTATTATCGTCCAATTTCCATCAAATTTAGAATTCATAGGAAACATTTGCAACAAATTTAAACTTAGAATGTACATGGCCTTTCTTAATCATTAATGGGCGCCATCTTGGAACTACGTAGCTATTTTTAAATTATGATTATCATCGACCAGTTGCTTTTGAATTTAGAACAAAATAATAGATTCAATTATACTAGTTGGTCCCAGCTTCACATCTGCCGGCTAGCTAAAACCAGCGCTTCTTCAGCCTACGGTTTCCCCTCGAAATGCCCCCTCCACGATATAATGCAGACAAAAATGTACGTAGTCTCATTCCTGAGGACACGTCCACCTCCGACATCAAAAATTCAGTATAAACTGGCTCAGAACTCATTCCTGATGCTTCCCCTCACCCTAACATTTTATCTGAGACAAAACTGTGCATTCGTTCCCAGTAAAGGAATTCTTAACCAATAGAGCTGGTGCACTGGGATTTGTTTCAGTTTGTGTCGCACTAGTAAAGTTTTTTTTTTCTTTGAGGCTCCGAGTTTTCATTTTTATATTTTTTATTTGATTTACTGTCCGTCACCCTGCACAACACTGATCCGTCCCTTGGCTACATGTACTGACAATCTGACATATCAATATTAAATATTAAATAATCAAATAATAATTACGCCTTTGTGTAACAAAGTTCAAAATAAAATTTACCTATATTTTGAAAGTGTTAATTCAACATTTCTAATGCCTACACCTCATACGCAGGTTATGAATATCTTCAACACTGTCTTAGGTTATACCTGCTTAGTGTAAGCTGTGCCTCCTACAAGTCTTAAATAATCACCAATTTGTGGCGACTTTGACGGGATTTAAACTCATAACCTTTAGATTAGAAGGTTCATGTTTAATCCATCAATCTATAGCAATTTGATAAAATACTCCACGATTAAAACGTTTAATAAAATAATATGACGTAATATTTCGTTTGTTAGTGATTGTTATTACCTTACTTTTGTCATTTTCATTTCTGCAAAGCCTCCGTATAAATAAACTTAACACGGCAGCTAAAACAATGGTAATAGGGTGCGCAAATGAGTTGAAAATGGACAGTTATAAAAATATCTACCGGAGGTGTAGTTGAAATTGGACGGGTATAAGTTAAAAATGTATAATGATTGCACCAATACCACAAGGATGCTGTAGCATCTGAATGGATACTGGTGGCTATAAAAATGGAACTGCATTGAAAAAATACAAACAAACACCCGTCGTAGCATCTATGGAAATTCACGAAGCGTTACTACGGATTACCAAATGTGCCCAATCAACAGAAATGAAACTGCATTGAAAAATATAAACACCCGTCGTAGCACCCAGGGAAATTTTTGTGTCTAAATGGTTGCACACTGGTCTTCACTGCATTCTCGGATGATACGAAGGATGTTTTTTCATAAATGAGCATAAATTGAAAGGTTAAAATTCTATACGTTTTCTTCAACATAAATAAATATTTTTCGGGGGGGGAGGGGTAGGAAATTTACGTCCCCCTTTATGGACGTTGCTGTAAATCGCATGTTCACTTTATTTTTATTGTGCGACTATTTTTCTTGCTCATCGTACTGTATTGTTCAACTAAAAGAAAAGTATTTAAAGAAAATAGCTATTAAATAGATACACATGCTCTACAAACGAACAGACAATTCCTCTCTATCGAACAACTATAACAATTCAGGAACGTGTATTACTGTTCGACTTTAGGCGTGCAAACAATAACGCAACTTTAACACGACTATGGTGGCATTGTTGCAGCATCAAGGACGAGGGAGCAAGCCAGTACACAACAATGCGAAAATGCGTTGATCCGTTGTTGCCTCAAGGCTGCATTAAAATGATCAAATCTGCCTACAAAATGTACGTTGGGTTCGTTCATTTTTCTCCATGAAAAATGACGTTATATGGTAATAAAACAGTTGTAGCCATACTTTTGCAAAAATGGGTTGGTACAAGTGATTTATTGTACAGTTTTTACATCCGCGGAGGCAGCACATCCTCGGCCTCGGATGATACGCTGTCACCTTGGACGTAAAAACTGTACAATAAATCATTTATGCCGACCCATTGTTTCCAAAGTAAGGTTACAACTATTACTTATCTTTGTCTTTCTTACCCTTCACATTGCTGGGCGATTGCTGGGCGATTGCTGGGCGATTTTTTTTATTTCAACCTGTCAGGTGAATTGAATGAACATCCACGCCCTACTGCTTTACTAACTGATTTCATTATTTGCTGATCTCTGATCCCTTTTTGTGGTTCGGCGTTAGAGAAATACATATGTAAAGATTGTTTTCGTCTTATGAAAAATTTAAACTATATTTTTTCTACCTTCAAATGTCAATGTAACACGTATTATTAAACAAAAACAGAACTTAGCCTAAATGTCAAATCTGAGATGGAACATGTACAGTTTTTAACAATAAGAGTCTAAATCTCAATTTTCGTCAGTAAGAGGCTGGTGAGGTTCTACTACCCAGTGGACACTCAACTTCTCTGTTTAGCCTACCACAACAATTAATTATTCCAAACAGCTGTAAGAAATGGTATAGAGAACTCTGACGATGGTCCAATGACAGTGTTGTTTGTGCTTCCCTACATTGCTATAGGGTGAAAACTACAATGCATTTTTTTTAGAAATAAACCTCAGGGTTGGATAGATTAAGGTACCTGAAGCCAGTAATATTCTCTACTAAGAATGTGCCGTCACGCTACCAAACCAAAGTGAAACATTTCAAGTAGTTTTCCTAGGATAAAGTTGGAAGCTAACCGTTGGATCATAAGGACCAAATGTTCACCAGCCTCTTACTGTCGAAATTTGACGGGTAGATCATTATATTCAAAACTTGTCCATGTTCTTTCAAAAGTTTGCCATTTGGTCTCTTAATCCAATATTTTGTGTTCCGATTTTCTTTTTGAATACGTGATTATTTGATATTTGATGATTACCATTCTTCCTGTAATGTAAAGTGTCAGGATTCTACCCCAGGCATTTTTTGATACCAGTAAAAAAAATGTAATGGTATGTTTTTCATCTAAATCAGTGAACTGATTTTTCATTATTAATATTGTAGAATAAATTCTAATATTTCTTTTATCATTCTATGGACGGGTGTTGGACTACTCTGGGTTTGTATACAGGAAGATGGAATGTGTGAATGACCTGTGATATGACATACCTAATGAAAAAGAGACAAATTCTAGTTGGTTTACCCTCAGCCCGAATCACTTCTCTGACTCAATTATTTAACATGAACAGCATGCCTTGACAGATTTATGGGTAAGGGCAAAGTGGCTCTGATCCACGGCTTATGTGTTCCTCATTAATAGGAAGTAAATTTAAAAGTCTGCAGGAACTTATCCAGCAGTCTACTACCCTCTAATCCTACACTGGAAACAGGAATGGGTGTCTAACAGTTCTGTATGTTCTTTAACTAAAACCCATAATGACTTGTAGAAAAAAATTATATATTTACCACGTATTCTAATACTTTCTTCTCAACACCACGAGTGAATTAGCCGAAAATTAAATCACATCTTGGAAATCTACAAAAAGCTGACTCCAAGTGGTAAAATGCAGAGAACAATTTGCTACATTAATAGCCAAGAATTCCACCTACTGTCACACAATACTTACGCAAAACATAAATATAAATCTTTAAGTTTTCCAATCCGAATTAATTGAACGAAGACGTTGTCCACTACGAACCTTAACGTAAAAATGAATCCTTGGCCGTTTCTGTAATACCATTAGAACTCGTACCAGTTAAGACAAATCTAGAAACCTTAGCAAAGAAACAGCTGATGGCTATAAGAGGATTAGTGCTAAAACATATGTATTAAATAAGAACTTATCAGAGTTTAGGTAATTCAATCCTGTGTAAACCGAAATTGAAGAGATATTAATGACTACCATTCCAGTGCCAGTCCATTAATAAACCAGTCAACCTTATCTTGCTCAGCACATAACAGTGTGGAAGACTCTTGATATCATATTCAATATGTTGGTAAAGTTGACTTTGTCATAGAACATTATGTACCTAAAATACCAAATTTGAACACGCGTAACCAGCCATGTAAATAATAAATAAAGCTATTTAATACCCAGGAAATTTTCCGTAATCCGTCCGTGAAGGAGGAGATGAAGTTGGTAGATTATTATCATTACCATACTCAAAAGGGAAGTCAGGGATAGTACAACCATCACTGAAGAATCGCATCGAGAAAGCATTACTGTTACAGTACAAAGCTGTATTTTGATAGTACCTCAACTCAAGGAGGAAACTGAAACAACACCAAGCTATTACTCTGATATGATGTGTGAGACTTTCACTCCAACGAGTTCTCATCTTTGTGAGAGATTTCTTTCATTGCATGAATTGCGACATTGCAAGAATTGCGGCATTGCATGAATTAAGGGGCAATCTTAAACTTGGAATCCTTACCTCAAGAAAGAAAGTCTTGAATAAGGCGTGATAATTTTCCAGACTCGACTTTGTAATTTTTAATTCGTATTACTTTTTAAAAGTCAACGAATGATGGAAGATCAAAGTGTATCCAACCGAATTATATATTCAAAAGAACGACTGACATTTATTTAGTCATGATGTATCCTCTGCCAAAAAATTTCGAGATTTACGTATGTTAAGAAACTAATTTGAGAGCTGTTACACTAAATATTAGAAACATTAAGACTTCCGAGAAAATTTACATAGCTACCTACACTTTTTTGGAAGACTGGCTTTCCAACACCATCGTCGACCGCAAAATGTCAAACGGTTGAGGAACGGTTGATCCAGATGTATATTTGGAGCGATTTTTTTAATTGTTTATTTAATTCACTTTGTCGTAACCTGATGTGTTTAGTGATCATAATTTTTTCATTGTATAAATAGGAAATGCTTCATTCTAAGGGGCGTTTTTTAAGGATTTACCTGCTGTGATTTTTTGGTAACCTACAGATTTGCTTTTTTCCTTTAAGCGAATGCTTTAACTCTAACAATTAGTAGACTGAACAATGAATTGAACAGTATATTACGTTTCTGTTTTACCCATGATTTGAAAGTATTGTTAGCGGTTGTCTGCTTTTTCAGTTGTTTAAGAGTCTGAAATTTTTCAAAGACTGCAAATAACAAGACATCAGAAACCAAACTGTTATTTGCAGTCTTTGAACAATTTCAGTGATACTGAGGTTGTGAAATCAATGATTTTATTTTTCTGTTATAATATTATGTAGAACATTAAACACTGCTTGTATCATTCATATTCTCTAAACGGGCAAGGAGAAGAAGATGAAGTGTGTTAATGACCTTTGGTATGAAATAATTATTGAAAAAGAGAAATACAAGTTGGTTTATACTAAGCCCTTTTCTGTTCCCTGACTCAATTATATAACTTGAACAGTACGCCTTGTTATATTTATGGGGATAGGACAGAATGGCGCTGATCCAAGACCTATCTACTCCTAGTTTACAGAAAGTGAATTAAAAAATCTGAGGGAACGCAGCCAGCTCTGTGCTAACTTCTATTCCAAGGACATATAACTCAAATAAGTAGTAGAATGATATAATACCTCTACCAAAACACTGATTGTATATTTACAATTTTAATTCAATCATCCATTACAGGATGTATGACAGGATTTAGGTTAGGGGTTTGAATAATATCTCTGTAATGTGTGGTGCAGTGGCAACCCGGACCACTGCACTTTTACTGAGGTTGGTGCTAATGACCAAGCTGTCGACGCGCCATTAAGCCTCATCTCCCCCCTCATCCATTACAGATTAAGAAAATTGCTGCAGCACATTCTTAATTTTAATTTGTTGCAACTAATAATTTGTCAGCATTCTTTTCTTTGCAACTAAATTGTTAAGATCCTAAACTTTAAGAAATTTTGTCGATAACAGATCTAATTTCAACATAGCCATCTAATTTCAAGATGGCGTTATTACATATTAATAATGACCATCGTATATTCTTAATTTTAATTAAATACATGTGGTTTTAGGAAACTATTTCCAGACCACTTGTTATGGCCCAGCACAACCTTTAGTCCTTCTCATCTTGAAACTAGCCGCATTGGTCAGTTTCATGAACAATCTAACTGCTGTGATACGTCTTTTTTAATTATTTTTTTCTTTTCTTAGCAGCTAATGGACACTTCAGGGCGTCTAATAAAATCTTAATAAACATGCTTAAAGGATCTTACATCCATCATCCAGATACCATGTTTCTCGTGGGACCCTATTTTGTACTTTCAGTATATAAACTTTACAACGTGTGTGTTTTTGTACAATGGGTCAAAAACTGGGAGATCCTTTAAATCCTTCTGCTGAATTTAAGATAATAGTTGTAAATGCCGGCCTTGAACATTTAGTAAAAAACTATTGTTTCAATACTTTATTGGTAAAACTGTCATTGATGCCATTTAAGTTACACTCAGAATTTTATCAGTGTTTGTTACTTGCCTGCATATGTGAGTCATTGCAACAGCATAAATCATTCTTCGTAAACAATTCAAAACACACTTTACAACTCTTGAGGAATCGTCACATGGCTGGTGTTGGGTACTTCGTCTGAAAAACTTCATTAATATGTACATACATTAGAGGAGTGAAACAACATATTTTTGTTTTTAATCCAATACCGTGCAAAAAATGCCTTATATGATAAAATATACACTGTATTTTTTTTATTTCTGACAGTATATTCTGCCTTCCCAACATCTTTGAAAATTACGAAAAATGACAAATGTTTGACTAAAAACCATATTTTAAATTTTGTTCATATTTTTTAAAACTCAATATCACATAAATGCTACCTCATATAATAGTTATTACTCCGTATTTTTTCAATTTTGATCTGACAATTTCTTCTGCCTCCCCAAAGCCTTTGAAAAGTACGAAAATGACTTATTTTTTTTACTAAAGTCAATATTTTAAATTTTATTCATATTTATTTTTTCAAAACTCAATACCAGACAAAAGCCGTATATGATTTTTAATAACACTGTATTATTTTTATTTTGATTTGACAATATCTTCTGCCTTTGAAAATTATGAAAATGTGAAATTTTTACCAAACATTTTATTTTACCATTTATTCATTTTCATTTTTTAATTGCACAAGATGTTTGATGTGAACATCTTGTGCATTTCAAAAATAAAAATAAATAAATGGTAAAAAAAATGTTGGTAGAACATTTCACATTTTCGTAATTTTCAAAGGCGTTGGGGAGGCAGAATATATATTATCAGCTCAAAACAAAAAATATACAGTGTTAAAAACATTACAGTGTTGGCTTTTGTGCGATACTGAGTTTTGAAGAAAATAAATATGAATAAAATTTAAAACATGGTTTTTAGTCAAACATTTGTCATTTTTCGTAAGTTTCAAAGGAGTTGGGGAGGCAGAAGATATTGGCAGTTCAAAATTTAAAAAAAATACAGAGTTAATAACTATCATATAAGGTAGCTTTTGTGCAGTATTGAGTTTTGATAACATAAATATGAATAAAATTTAAAATACGGTTTTCGGTTAAAAATTTGTCAGTTTTCATAATTTTCAAAGGCAATGTGGAGGCAGAAGATATTGCCAGAAATAAAAAAAAATACATTGTTTATTTTTATCATATGAGGCACCTTTTGCGTAGTATTGCATTAAAATTAAAAAATTGTTGTTTCTCTCCATCCTAACATACATCTTAGTTTATTTTCTAATAATAGCCTTTTGCTAAAATCGTAGCAGTTAAATCTATTCCAGTGCAATTTTGAAGGGTGCACAAATTATAAAGGTATAACCTAAGCTCAGTCACAAACAATAACGACAGACATCAGTATTATTATTTGCAACTAGACAAAAATATCGTACTGGATATGTAAGGGTAACAGCGCTCCCTCTTCCTGATATGTGGTAATCTTTTCCTTGTTAGAAAGAATGAATTGTCACCTGAATGTTCGTAGCAGTGAACGGTGCTTCCTTTTTGTTTCCTTTGTCATTCTCTACTTTTTCTTTACTTTTTGCATGAATGCACTGTAATTGGATACATAATGTCCTTCTTGGAGCGTTCTTGGTGTTGTATTGTTGCATAACTCAAACTGTACTATTATGACGTTAGATATATTGCCACACGAGGAGGAAAAATAGGTAACATTATTCATATTTCTTGTTGATCTGATCATCCTATAGAAGTTGTAATCCTACAGACTTTCTTTTAACACTGCAGGCACTAATTTAGAATATTTTTTCAATCTTTAATTACTCAATTATGTATGTTGCACAGACTGCATAAGCAGACTTTATTAACTAACTTGAGTGGCTAATGTAATCAAATATGAAAGTTTGCTTACTTGTGTTGGTTGTATAGCATATGATGTGGTGTAGCCGTAATGCTTCAAGAATCCTGACTTGTACAATGAAAAATACTTGGCAATTACTAAGTCCTCCGGGGGAAAAAGCATCACCTACAAATTTATAACTGCTATAGTTTATTTATTATACACACACAAAAATGAACACAAATTACCAAATTTGTGAGGTTGCTGCAATACTTCGCTAACGTTATAATTTACAAATTATTTGTAGTGATGTGTCTTGATTTTAAAGCGGCTTATCTTTGAAAATGATAGCAATAGTGCCTTTACTGGTACACACGTATAAACTGACAAAAAAATAGTTATTACATCCCAAACATGATAGGCTCTATGTCAAGTTAACTTCCCTGTTTAACTACCATTTCAAAATTATAGCTACAAAGAGCATATTGTATTATAGTGGGGGTTAGTGTTGCCACCCATACCTGCTCCCTTGGGATGAGATTTGACTTTGTTTCAGCGTGACGTTTGGTTTGTTGGGAGATGGGATACTAACATTTCATCCCCATCGTACTGGCAGAAATAAACTTCGGCCTGTCCTCCACCTGATGTCGTAGAACCCTCAGATTTGTTTTATTCTGACTTTTCCCCGTTACCATCAGGTAATCATTTTGCAGCTTCTTTCATTTCATTAGAATTATGCGTAAAAAACATTAAGCATTATTACAAATAGATTTTCAAAGCAAGAAAACATTAAAAATCTTAATTATTGTGCTGGTAGTTTCTTTTGTTTTGAAACCACTTCTCTTATTTTTGCTCGAACACTGAGGACCGATTTAGGATTTGCTCTTCAGGTACTCCTTAGGTCCAACTTTAAATTTATGTCTATGATACAAAAGAATTAAAAAAAGAATATGCTAATAACGTCAAGCCGAAGAAATGCTGCAAGACGTTGCATCCTTGAGGATTGGAGCATATGACGTTCAGTCATACCAGTTCACCTTGCGTGCATTCCGTATTTATGCACAACGCCCTGAATGATACTGTCCATTAACTACTGTTAGGCTGACTCCTGACCCATTCCTTACCCATACTCAGTATGTATCACTTGGCGTTGAGGATGCCAGTTGAATTTAATTTAACTTAAAGTTGCTTCCCTGCTCACACCAAACCGGCCACACACCCGTGCTGTGAATCAATAGTGGCTCAGGGGCAGGAAGAAGTTTTGTACTGTCTGAATTTTAAAGTAGTATGCTTTTTTGGCAGTACGGGATACAGATAAGTGAACTTTCAATTTAACACCTAGGTACGACGTTGGTGTTTAACGGTTTCTTGTGCAAAGGCAGTTGCATCCTTCAAGCATCATTTGTGGTGGGGAAACCAAGAGAAAAGCTAACGTGTGGAATTTTTTGTGTTAAAATTAAGGATTAACCTGATAGGGCAATCTGTGAAAAACCTATGGAATTCTAAATCGTTAATGGTTAAAACGGTGTGTTTAAAAACGTTTGTTGTGTTAAAAACTTTTAGTGTTAAGAACGTTACGAGTTAAAAAAGTTTGTTGTGTTAAAAGCCGAGTTAGAACCGTTTTGAACACGTACAAGGTTTAAAACGTTTCAACGTTAAAGAGGTTGAAATAGGCGATTATTGCTAAAGGTTTTCAAAAGGGCAAAGTGAAAGTATTTAAAAGGTTACTAAAGTCTCAAAGCAAAAGCCTATTTAACATTATTCATTAAGAAACAATATTTGGAAATTATTACGTTAAAACTTAGATTTAGCTTAAGGGTATTAAGAAAAATAAAATACAGGGTGTTTAAAAAAAACGCTACACGTCGAAATTTTCTGAGTCCAAATTTCCTGTCACTATAACCCTTATCCCTAACCTCAGTAAAGAAATCAAGATAGGTATCAAAATAGCTATAATAAAGGCTTTTACAGTATTTGGCTTCCAAATAAAGACGCAAAAAGAAAAAAACGCGTGTGGCAACCCTGCTTGGTGGGGGGGGAGGACCAAAACAAACAATAAAAGCCCATAATTAGATTTCAAGTAAAAAGAGGAAAAAAAAACATTTAATTGGCCATCAAGCAGAATACCTAAAATAAAGGGTTTTGCAGTATTTGGATTCCAAATACAAACGCAAAATGAAAAAAGGCATATGGCAACCGTGCTTGGTGGGGAGAAGCCACTTTTTATAGCGGCAGTACGACGTAGCTTCTGTGGCCTCATCCCTGATGATACCCTGTAGAAATCGAATTGCCCAATGTACGTACTGAATTAACAACTATCCAGTATTCACAACTAATCGCCACACCACTTGCTACACAAAAGGCCTAGTAACGTTATCCGACAGGAGTTCCCAGTTTACAATACTGTACTTACTGTAATTGGCTGATTTTAATTACCTATTTAGTAACCTCGGTTAATGCTGCATGTTGCCCTTCAGCTACTGTACTGCCGTTGCACGCAAAGTTGTGAGTCATGTGACTTGATGTTCCCAAGACAAGCAATATTGTGTGATGTGTACTGTATTACTGTTTTCTTCGTACGCTTGGACGTGACAGTAGTTAAGTGCATACAACCTGATACGTATCATTCGATACAGTTTGTTCTTTTTGTATTCACGTCGTTCGATACCACTCGTTCTTTTTGTATTTCATAACGACATGCCACGCATGAACCTGCACCAAAGTATCAATATTATTAAATGGTATTACCAAAATGATAAGATATCAGACGTTTTGGTGCTGTGGGAGGCTACGTATCTTCAGCCACCTCCATGCCGGTCTATAGTGGCACATTTGATGGAGAAATTTGAAACCGCAGGTTCTGTGGAAAATCAACATAAGGGCTGTTCTGGCCATAAACGAACAGCACGAACGATTCAAAATTCCGCCAAGATCCGCCACGTGATGCTTGATGAACCAATGATGTCCCAGCGTCAGTTGCAACGGCAAACGGGTGTGTCACTGCATTCAGTTAATAGGCTGATTAAGGTATAGGCTTGAAGGTGTACCGTCTACGGTGTATCAACGCCTTAAATGAAGATGATCCCGATCGATGCATTCAGTTCTGTGAGGAATTCCTAGATTTCCTTGCAGATGATCCACAGAACGTGGAACGGATATTACACTCTGATGTAGCCAAGTTTCATCTAAATGGCAGAGTTTATGGTCACAACTGCATATTTTACAGAGATGACAACCCACAATCACTATCGCGGCATTCGCGCCATCACCTGGCATCAATATTTGGAGCGGTATATGGGCTGGGGGGTTACTGAACCATTTTTCCTTGATGGAGTAATGAACGGTGCAGCATACCGTCACCTGCTAGAAGACAGGATTCTGCCAGCTGTATGGGAAAAGTGTCCTGCAGATGTTATTTTCTAACAAGATGGTGCATCACCGCACAATGCAACACATGTGTAAGACCTTTTTGATGACCAATTTCCCAACAGCTGGATTGGTAGAAGAATGATATGGAACGGCCCGCACGTTCGTGCGATCTGACGCCTATGGACTTAGTGTGTGGGGAAAAGTACGGGATTTGGTGTACATTCAACCAGTCCAAGACATTGCAACACTGCAGTTTCTCATTACTGCTGCATTTGAGACATTTACTCCTGACTTATGCAGGAGAATATGCTTAAACCTCGCACCATGGCTGTTTGCCGTGACTCGTGTATTATGTGACTGGGCTAGTCCACTCAGACAGCCAAAGATCCACTGTTCTCGTTCGTCAGTGGCTGACTCATGATGACATCATGGCAAACAGCCGTGACTCATGGTATAGGTGTGGAAAGCTGATGTGGTGAGTGTATCGTTGCTGGAGGAGGACAGTTCGAGCACCTTCGTTCGGGATTCAACCACCTGGAACATTTTTTTTGTCTCTAAACCTTAATGATGGACTTAATTTACGTTATAACTGGTTTGGAACAAAATGTCAAACATCAGCTTTCTAGAGGTTAGCCAATCTGGCCCGGCAATGGGATGGGGGACGTTGGCAAAGTCCTCCCCCCCACCCCCAGGGTTCCACATGTGCTTTTTCTTTTGCTTTATTATTATTTGAATTCTAGGAATTCCTTTTGCATTTTTATTTGGAAACCAAATACCGTAAAAGCCTTTATTTTAGAATTTTGCTTTGTGGCCAAACAAATGTTTTGTTTTCTTCTTACTTGAAATCTGATCTGGGCTTTTATTGTTTGTTTTGTG
>JAHWFP010103413.1:0-10673 GCA_023313725.1 Lithobius niger | reverse complement strand
GTATTTTTTTCTTTTTACTTGAAATCTAATTATGGGCTTTTATTGTTTTTTGGTAGGGGCCCCCCCCCCCTCCCACCAAGCAGGGTTGTCACATGCTTTTGTTACCTTTTGCGTTTTTATTTGAAAAGCAAATAAAAGCTTTCTTTTTTGAGGTCAGGAATAACATTCATGATTTCTTTACTGAGGTCAGTGATAGGGGTTATAGCGACGAGGAATGGTTGTTGGACTTAGGAAAATTCGACGTGGACGTGTATCGTTATTTTTAAACACCCTTTATGTATTACAGTATTAAAACTGCATACAACTGTGTAAATTCGGGACACTCTAAACTTTAAAACCTGACAAATCTTAGCTATGTAGTGGTTGAAATATGCCAAGGTTATCGGTATTTGTTTACATGTTTCTTGGCTAAGTGTCTAGTCGAATTAATCCATGTATTGTTTTCCTACTTAACTATTGTGTTTAAAATAGTAAAGCAAATTTTAATGCCAGACAAATTATGTTTCTGAGAGTATTTCCCGTTTTAATAATAGAACGTTGAAGGAAGATGTTGCGCTATCAGAAAGCAGTTGGGTGATTAAAAATTTAAAAGTGCATGTATCAGTTGTCTTTTGCATGGGTGACTGAGTGTGGCCTAGCTGGTGGTGTAAACACTAGCGTAGGCCAATTTTGAGTTGGTGAATTGCAGAATTTTGTGAAAATATTGTGAAAGGAGTAAGCAAGTTCTAATATTTAATTAACTAACTTAAATTAAAATCTCTGAATTTAGTAAAGCCTAGTTTGAAGTTTAAGTGCTGGGAAACGGTTTGAAAGTTTTCTCGTTTGACTTAAACCAGTTCGTTAAATTGAGTACAACGAAGGCAAGTTAAAAACGTGGAAATGAGAGGTCGCGAAGACTCAACTTTAGCACTTGATTTTTCAAGTTTGAATATGTATAGTGAGGACAAAACTGATTTATAAATCATACCACTTCACCCAAAAAACATAAGGCATTTGACCCCAAGTAGACAGTTGATCGGTTAACTTTGAACAAGTTGAAATGAATTTTTCAGTGTACGAAGTGAGAGCTGACACTGCAACTAAACCAGAGTAGGTGATAACCTAAACCACAATTAAACCTAAAAGACATGTACAAAAATCACCTCGGCAAAGACATGGATTTTCCTAGTTTAAAACGTTGTGCAGAAAGCATTGACACGATCTTCAAGGTTTTTTATTAATAAAGAAATGTTGTATGAGGGACGATATAAATGTTCGTTTACTTCTAAAATAAAACAACGAAAAAAATGGAAAATGAAATGAGAAATCGTGAAACTCTAAAACGTTTTAAGAAAATATTGTTGGACCAACGTTTGGATATGCGAATACAAGAAGAATCTTTGCAAGAAATTTTTAAAACCATTAGTAAGCACTTTGAAACAGGTCATTGGTGCGGCGTAACTGACAGCATAAAAAGCACTCGACGTGTGTGAATTAATCCGTTGTTCGCTGAGTAGACTGACGGAGACGAATACAATCAGAAAACGGAACCATGGCCTACGATGAGGATAAATCTTTACTGCTGACTCCTTCCAAATTTTTCGAGTATTAAATCAGGTAGTACGACCAACCAATCTCTCCAAACATTCGAATTCAGCTCCAGTACAGCTCTTTACACACAAAAATAATCAAAACGAATATGTGACTACGAGCTCCGATCCTAAACTCACATCCACGTATTTGGATATTCAAGACAGACAAATTTTGATACCTCCAAGAAATTTCACATTTTGTCACTCTTATATCCATAGATAACCTGTTACAGGTCATTGGTCAACTGACAAAATGTTTCATGCCTATGTTTTTCGAAAATTATAGACAAACTGACCCAATCTTTGGACTGCAATACAACATAAAATCTGTAGTGTATAATGTTAGGAATAAACCCGTACAAATTTTTGAGAACAACCTAATGGTCGGAGGTCAACAATATCCCTGAAGACAATAGCTTTTGAATTTTCTGGGTTTTAAGGACTTGAAAGAAACTTATTAGGCCCTCAAAGTTGAGGCTGCTTATGCCTCTCGTTTGGAAAACGATCACATCATCTATCAAAACAATGATCCTTCTAGTAGAAAACCCAAATCTAAGTGCAGCCCAATATTACACTTGATAATCGGCCCTATTTTGATGGATATGAGAACGAAGAAAAAAGGTGGCATTGTTAAAAAAACTGAGTATTCCGACATGGTAAATTAAAAGTACTACAATGATTCTAACGACTTGGTCAAGAGCTTGAGACTTTTGCACGCGTCCACTGAGGCGGGGCACGACAGACACAGGAACAAGATGAACGAAATCTTACCAAGTTGGTGCAAAGAAGAATTATCACCAACCAAGAAAAATTTAAGTTTCACCAGGAAATTTAGGTTTGTGATTTATTAAGAAAGAATGTATAATAAATATGGAAAAATGAAATACTGCGTAAAATCTAAACGTCACACTGCTAACCAGTCCGCACCTCCGATTAGCTCTATCTCAAAAAATAACAGGCGAATGAAGGTTGTGTTTTGTAATGCGTGAGGAACCTGAAAAGCTTCCTTTTATCAAATCTGGTAAAGGAATGAGAAATAAAACCGTAGATCATTTACTGATGGAACTTCATTTGGTTGGTTATTACTACTTCGGACTAGGAACTACCCTAGACCAAAAATTAGCTCAAGGGAACCCGAGAACAAATAAACTTGACAAAGCCTACAAAGAACACCATTGTCTCCTGTTCTGAAAGCTTGAACTAGAACAATTGATGCAGAGTAGATGAAATTCTAGCGTCTAAGTGCGGGAGGATCTTTGGAGGGGAAATTTAGCTGCCTCAACAGTTGATAAAATCATGAAACCAAACTAAAGTTTGGGAAGGGTAGGGAAAATAAATTGAATCGAACAGGAGCTATAGTTCTTTGTTTACATGTCTTGAGGTAGTCGAACTTGGTGGAAATGATGCCTTACTCCCAGCAAAATAAATGGTTCGACTTTCTGAGTAGTGGTGAAATGTGATATTGGGCCCCCTACTACCCCAGCCTGGTTTGACCTTGACCCAGTTTGGAAGTAATTTTTATTGCCTTTTTGTGTCCTAGTGCTATTCCTACCTGACAAAGGTAAATGTCGTTAGTTACGCAAGTCACGGTCATGGTTCACTCGGGTAAGATCAAAAGTCAAACCGAGTCAAGATCTTTTGACCAAGCCATTTCTGATACTCCCCTCGTCTATATGAAGGTGGAGAGCTTTTTGTTACAATTTGTGTGACCTAATGCTTCCTCTCTCCTCCTGGTTTCTTCTAAATGAAGAACGGTGAAGGATTGCTTTTTTCATACCTTTTTTGTCTCCTAATGTTATGGAACAAATGTTTTTTAATTACATTGAACTTGTACTGGATGGAATAAAGTCAAATTTTTAGAGTCAAAATTATTACTTTTATTCTAAGCTTCCGTACACGCCTAATTTTTCTTTCTTTTTCATTCAGCTTGTCTTCTTCTTTCAGCAGCAACTTTTTTTCTTTATCCTTACTTTCCTCTGTTCTTCAGTTTCCTTTGCACTTTGCTCATGCTTTGCTGCAGCTTTTTTATCCAAGTGATATTTTCTCAGTTCCTCAGTTTTGTTGTGCATTTCTCACGTTTTGCACCTGCTTTTTCCTTATGCCTTGTTTTCCTTTACTTCTCAGTTTCATTCGTGCAATTTTCGTAGAAGCTGTAGCTTTTTTCTCCAACCATGCTTTCCACTGTTCCTCGTTTTCATTTTGGCGGTTTTTGTGCTTTGCAGCAGCTTTTTTCCTCTTCTTAAGTGCAATTTTTTTTCTTCATTTCGTCTTTTAATTCCACTACCAAATGGAAAGAAATCTCTAAGGAAGCTCATTCATCGGCTTCGTAATGCTCTATCAGGTCAAATTTACTGGCTCCAAACTTGTGCTTTATGCCTGTGGCTTCAAACTTGTGCTTTATGCCTGTGGCTTCAAACTTGTGCTTTATGCCATTCTAACGTGTCCGTACGCTAGTGTCTTTACTCCATTACCCAACAAGAATCCCATATCGTCGCAGACTTTTGAAATTTCGACGGTGGCCAGCCGATAGTCGTTACTTTATAAGCTTTCTTTTTATCTTCGTGACTGAAGCCTTTTGAACGAACACTTCACCCAATTCCTTTGGCCTTCGTAATGCTGTCTTCCCCTACTAGAATGGAGTACATTTTGGCTTTCAAATCAATGAATTCCTTCACCGGGGTACCTACCGTCTTGTCCTTCATCTTCCCCAGCAGTTGCTTGTTTGGATTTTGTACAGAGGATGTGAAGGGTCTTACTTGCTCTTATCTATTACGTTCAGTTGTTTCCATATCCCGGTAAAAATCCTTGGTCTCTACCTTGTAGACAAGGCTGTTGGTGTCAGTAAAACGCAAGTGTGCACGTATTCCGACCTTCCAGTTGGAGTTCGACGTCCCTGTTCCTCGACAGCTGTGGAATAACTCTAATACCAATATTAATATAATAAATAAACTTGAAAATGTCAATTTTACACTAGAAACCATTTTACATCTTAATGAATTAAAAATAGTACGACTATTTACCCAGATGGATACTCGTCAACTTTTTAGAAGAAACTTGCTCATCAACTGTATCGACCCTTGTTCCATATCCTCGAAAGATCATTAGAAACGGGTACTGTACCTAACAGTTGGAGGCACGCAAATGTCGTGCCTATTTTTAAGAAGGGTTATATGGCCGATCCGATAAACTACCGGCTGATTTTGCTCACGTGTGTCCCACGTAGAATTCTTGAGCGGATTATACGGGATGTTCTTTTTAAACCACTTATATTCATTTAATCTTATACCAGATTACCAGTATGGCTTTCTTCCGTATCGTTCGACGACTCTTCAGCTCTTAACCTCTCTAAATGACTGGACGCTATCAAGGGAAGACGAAAAACCAGTTGACGTTTTATGTATTGATTTCACTAAAGCTTTTGATTCCGCTACACATGCGGAACTTCTAGTAAAGTTATCTAACATCTAACATTTTTCTAGCGGAAAAATTTTTCTGCTGGTTGAAGATTTTCTTAGGAGCTGGACTCAAGCAGTAAAATCGGGAACCACATTATCTTCTTCCTTACCATTAACCAGCAGTGTCCCACAGGGATCAGTATTGGGCTCATTGTTGTTTATTACTTACATTTCTGACCTGTCGTCTAACTCAATAAATATTAAATTGCCAAAATTGGCAGATGATATCAATTTGTATCGATCCATTACTGATTCTAATGACCATGCACTGCTTCGGGCATCTCTGGAATCCATTTCCCAATGTCAGCTAAGCGGCAGCTCCCTATTAATGATAGCAAATGTCTTGTTTTCCATCTTGGTAATAATAATAGAAATCACGCATACTTAAATAAAAATCATGCCTTAAAGGCCGAGAAAAGTATTAAGGATCTTAGTGTCTACTTCACATCAAGCCTTAGTTTCTCAAACCAGTGTAATCAGCTAGTTAGCAGGGCAAAACGAATTAGCTACGTGGTGAGTAGATGCTTTATTTCTCGTGACGTGCCTACTCTAATTAAAGTCTTTAAAACTTATGTCGGCCTATTATCGAATATGCCAGCACAATCTGGTCTCCATATCATCTTAAAGACATCAAACATATTGAATCTTCACGAAATATCTACCGGGATATTACAATTTGCCTTACGCAATGCTTCTTAATAAGCTGGGCCTCGAGTCTCTCAAGTTGCGGTGATTGCATGCAGATTTGTGCTTGACATTCTCCCTCCGATGGGGATTTGTTGATTTAGCCCAAAGCTATTCTTTGTGGTTCGTGGTAATTGCTATACTAGGGGACACACACTTAAACTGATGGTTGTGCCTATAAAAGAGACTGTAAAAAATATTTTTCTCAAATCGTGTGGTGCACCACTAGAATAGCTTATCATCGGAGGTGGTGGATTCTGCAAATTTGCGTATTTTTAGACAACATCTTAGAACGACCGATGTCGCATGATTTTGAAAATAAATTTAATATGTAAATTACATTGTTCATATTTTACTCATATAATTGGTTGTATGTTGTTTTGTTTTTCTTTTATCTAATGTATGAGTGTTATCCATTTAATGCTGGACAGGTGTCAGCGGCTCCTAACAATCCCTTCCTGTTTTCCATTTTCCTTGTTATAGAAATAAATACCTTTATTATGATTATGATTATTCACATGCATGGACCGTGGTGAAACTCGAACATGACAAGTTTGGAAAGTTAGAGGATGGTGAATCCGGCGCAGGTTGGTAAGTCGTACGCACATTGCAAACTGTCAAGTTTGCCTTTTTTAAATTTTTATTTAGGATCTTGAAAGAATCTGCATGTGGTAGATTGCTGTTATTTCACGGATTCTTCTGACTGGTGCACAGCGTCACGGTTAGACGATCCAATTCGTTCTCCAGAATTTTCCAAATACTGAGTTGTTCTTGAGTTTAAAAAGGATTTCGCGAAGATTGTTGTCACAGTTGGTTGCTTCTCCATGTTAAACTCAATGTACGACTTAAATAATTGGTATTGAAGGAATGTTAGAATTCTGTGGATGCCTTCAAGAATGAAACCGTTTTTTAGTTAAAACTGTAAATTTATGTAATGAATGACACAGTTCTTCGTTGGTAACAGGATGGCATGAGATTGTAATTGGAGGGGATTTTCTTCTGAGCCATTTCTTTCATGAATGGTGACATAAAGTTTGGACTTAAATTCAACTTTTTCTGGCACTAAAGGATAGTCGTTGTGCTCATTGTGAAGCTCGGAAGGGAAGTCCAAGTCTACTTCTAAAATGTAGCCAAATTTCGAACCATTTTCGACCAAGGATAAGTGAAATTTGAGAATTCCCTTCTTCGTCAACCAGATAAATATATCTTTCGGAAGTTATTCCGTCGTGGCCAACCTGTAGTAATTGTTGATGTCTAAATCTACCAACTACTGGCTAGTTAGATGCTTGTTGTGTGTGTCTGGTGGGATATTGTTGTTGCTGATCTAGTGTCATTACCCTACGAAAGATATTCCTTGCCTGAAATTCGAAGTTGTAGAGTTGTGTTTTCTGGCGTGAGTGACGACGAGTTCTAGTTTTGCTTCGGTTTTCTTCAGTGGAGAGTCTCAAGTAAATCTGGATGTGGAAATGTAGTAACAGAGGTCTATACCATCATTAAGCAAACCTGTAAACCATATGGCATACTCGATGGTAAGATTTGAAAACCTTCTCCTTAGAAAACTCCAAATGGATGTGGTATCATTGTGTCTGTGATACTTTAACATGCAGAGTAGATTAAAATGCGTGTTTAGAAGGCAAGTACAGTTCCTAAAAAAATGTGTCGTACGGGTAGTAATCTTTCTGTTTCGTTAAATCCGAGATACAAGCCTTGTCCACTTTGGTTCGAACCAATCTGCCAAATCTAGGGCAGCTTTCGTGAAGGCAAAGGGTCAAGCTTTGTCTTGCTGTTTGACCAAAGTTTCCAGTGATGAAGAGACATAATTGTAACTGTCCAAAAGTCTCACCCTTACGCGAACTGACTTCATCATTTTAGTCACAAAGTAATACGTAATAGTCATGCTTGACAAAAGTTCGGTGTTTCTAACAAGGCAGTCAAACAGGAAGCACTGGCAGTTTTGTTAATATAGAATACTCCACACGGGAAGTGACAAAATTCAAAGTTAAATACGATTAAAGGTATCTTTTTGTGGCTCGTACTTTAAGGGATCCTATGGGATGTTAGCATGGTGGACCTTTCACCTTGGTTATTATGATTTTGAAAGTTCGTAACAGGTATAGAATAGCAAGCGTAATTGCAGACTATCTGTCCCGTATGCTTGCCGAAATCTAGCTGTTTCTGTTAGAGCTTTGCATCAAGGCGAGTGTGAATGAAGATTAGACAAATCATCGATTTCTTTCTCTTGGTAAACCTCATTTGAAAAATGATGTTCCTTTTCCTGCTATCTCATTGGAAAAAAGTGTATAGAGAAAAAGTTGATAATGCCTCGGTTTTTAAGGTTTAGTTGGTAAAATGTTTACTTCTTTTTCAGATGAAGAAAGGCCTTACAAAATTGTCGCAAAGGTAAATGTATGTGGCTTATTGCAATTGCTCATGATAACAATGTGTCCAGTCAATATGGGGTGATTAGGACTATCAACAATATGCAAAGATATGGTATACCTGGTATGGTAGAGTAAAGGATGATGCGGCTTACGTTCAAAGATGGCACATGTGTAAAACTTGCAAAGAAGTTTTTTCTGGGTCTCAGCGCCCTACTGATAAGGCCCTCATTTGCTAACCTTCAGGTAATGTCATCTGCATTGACATCACACACCTGTTTCCCACAAATGCGAAAGGAAAAAATTATCTCGTCTAGTTTTTGATACCCTAAGAACGTGGCTGGAGTTGTGTGCACTGAAAACGCTGCTCAATCACCTTTTCTGAAACACTTGTGAGGAACGTTTTCTCCAGATGTGGGTCTTGCTAGTGTATTGTAAGTGACAATGGCAAAAATTTTAAATTGGGCATTATAAAGGCAATGTTTCATCATCCAACATATGTGCCTATGTTCTGTTCAGCATAGGGACATCATTCATAGAGGCTAATTGGGGCTGTTAAGGATCTTATTATTACATGTTCAGCTTGTAACCACTAGAAATAGAACCAAGTTTTACCATTTGTTGCTATGGGTCTGATGTTAGCGATAGGATTTTCACTTCATTTTTTTGCAAAATGGAAGAGAAATGATGACGCATCAAGACTATGACTTGTTACCATCGTTGCAATGTAGCAAAACAGATGTCTGCTAAGCAGAGGAGATTTCTAAGTGACTAAGTGACTATTTGCTTAGCCCAGAAGAATGTTGAAAATTTTCAGTAGAACATAATAGCTACATTGGATACTGGGAAATATCAGGTGACTTCACAGAGGGCTAAGAAGTTTTGAGGAAAGCGAATTTCAAAAGTTTGAAGATCTAGTCTTTCATGGCAAAGTTGGCACACGATAGAAGGGGGTGGGAGATGAGGCTTAATGGCACGTCGACAGCTTGGTCATTAGCGCCAACCTCAGTCACAGTGCAGTGGTCCGGGTTGCCACTGCACCACACATTACAGAGATATTATTCAAACCCCTAATCTAAATCTTGTCATACATCTGTACCTCCTGCAAAAATTGAAAAACACCGGACAGGAGGACAGACTTATCGCCCAATTGACGCACAATGTCATGCGGAAGATGGAAACGACGACGAAAACCATCAAGATGGCAACAATCAACAAGGAAGTGCCGGACCGTGGGATGGACAGGACGGCAATAAATTACGAACTATTAAAGGCACTGTTGAGGAATGGCACTCGGCGTGTCGCCGCAGTCGCCGTGAGGAGGTGGTGTTGGCCCGTTTGCGCATTGGTCACACTCGACTTACTCACTGTTTCCTTTTGCGGGGGGTTGACCCTCCTGAATGTTATTGGTGTCGGCGGCCACTTACGATAGAAGGGGCTTTACATCATCTACGAAAAGGTAACTGATTAGAACTTTAAACTCAAAGACACCACAATGTTATAAACTATTCATGGGATCATACCAGTGCCGCAACGAAAGCCTTTTTGAGTAATGGTACTTTTTTTGTGCATTTTGCATTATTGCTTTGTTACCCTTACCATACATTGGGTCGTGGTTTTGGTCATTGTGTTAGATTTTGACCAGAGTTCATGTATTGTTTTTTTAAGCGGGTTATGGTTACTAAAAAGGTTTGAAACAATTTCTACACTTCTTTTGGTTAACTTTGTACCCTAAGTTTTGAGAAATACTGAACTGCTTCACTGGGTTATTTTGGTGTTAATTTAGGAGTGGATCTTTTATGGAAATTGAGTAATTTTTCTGTGTATTGGATACGTTGGTTTTTGAGTAAGAAATAAACTGTGGATCAAGCTAATTGCATAGGTTGGGGGAATGCAGTCAATTTTTTGGTAGAATTTGATTTCTGTGGTATTAAACAGTATGTAGAGGAACCCGATGTCTTGTACTTTTGGTACTACCAGGACTAGCCTGGAGTGAAAAAATTTTTCAAACTTTATTGCGGTAGGGCAGGAAAATCATATTAGCTTTTGATAATATTTAGTTCTGCCCTAAGCCACTTAATTTTTTTTAATTGGCGAAAACTGAGATTTTCTCTCTAAAACACAAAATTCAAAATTAATGTTTTTCATTTCGGCAGGGTTCAGAAAAGGTAGAATTAGTATTGTCCAGTTCTCACGCTAAATCCTACTAAATTCCAATAATATTTAACTCTGCCCCAAGCCGCTTAAAGTTTCTGAAAAAAAAACAATATTTTCTCAATTTACTTTTCGTGTATGTAGATGCGATAAAATATCTACAATGTCGCAAGAGCAGAATGGGCCGACGTACTACTACAACATCCTTATAGAAGAACACATTAATGTAGTGGATGAAGCAGGGTCGAGGCACTTTGGCCATTTTGTGTTGCAACGGGTCGTCTTTGGGCATTTAATATGTTATTTTGAAGTTGTGCCATTGTATAGATCACAGACTCGATAATCTGGTTGCAGTAGGGTTTGACGGGACAATTATGAACATTGGCGCTGTTGGTGGTGTAATTCATTTACTTCAAATTGATTTGGGTGGG
>JAHWFP010103412.1:0-17150 GCA_023313725.1 Lithobius niger | reverse complement strand
CAGGAGGAAAAAGCCAAAGGCTCAAGATGGGTTAAATAAATAGAGATGCAAACCTATTTACGTTGCCTTTTGGACTTATATGTCAGGCTGCCTGAGCGGGGAATCGAACCCACGACATTTTAAATCAAGGGCCGAGGTCCTACCACTGAGCCATACTGGCACGGCATTGGCAGAAAGGCTCAGCGGTAGGATCTCGGCCTTTGATTGCAAAGGTCGTTGGTTCGATTCCCCGCTCAGGCAGTCTGAAATATAATCCCAAAAGGCAACGTAAAATAGGTTTGGATCTGCCTTAAAAGAACAAACAGGTTGATAGTACATTTTTAGTACACTCGGTACAATTGATTTCCAATCAATAAGTTCACAAGAAAAATAATTCTAGAAAGCTTTACAAGCAACATACTTAGGAACGTATTGTTATTTTTTATTGAGTAACGCGCATGCTGAACAAGAGAAACGTATCGGTTTCGTTGTCTGATCCCGCGTGCTCCATTTAAACACCTTCACTGCCAGTCGATGCCGTGCGGCGGGCGAGCATCGTGGCGTCATCCAGGGGCTGCGATTTAAAATAAGAATAGAAAAATAGTTGGCAAGTAAACACAAAGTCCAGGGTCGGATTTGCAGTGGTCGGGCCTCCCCGGGAATATACAATAGGGGCCTCGGGGACCCTCGCACCTGTGGGGGAGGGGGGAGATTCGGCAAAGAGGCGTGGACAGGAGTGTGGGTTTCCTCACCAGGGTTCGAGGTCCCGGACGAGCCGGTTTATTTCTAAGAAACGACCGTCAATTTGAAACGTTTTCTTCAAATTGTGTGAAATTTGCATTCAAATTCATTTCAAATTTTTCAACATTTTTTTTGTTGAAACAATAAGGGCGTCCTGCAGTGGGGGCGAGGTTTGGGGACCCCCATAAGCTAGCGTGTTTTTAAGAAATCAGTAGAAGTTTAAAACGTTTTCCAGCAAGTTACAGATGCAATTTTCTATTTCCAATTTTGTACAATTTTTTTTAACACTGGCCTCCTGTACTGCGCGGCGCCCGTCCCCCCCCGCCGGGCTCCAGGGGATCTCCGGGTTCCCGAGCGGCCCAATCCGATACTGACCAAGTCCGTGAAATCCTGTAAAGTCGCATACATAAAGTAGCGTACAACTTCATGTCGTAGGCTGAACCAGCGTGTAATTTACGAATATTAAGCAAGTTTTCACGTAAATCTCACTGACACTCACTAACGCACCCCGATATGATGACGCATTTGTAATCACGGCTGTTCGAATGATATTGTTTGTTTTATACTAAACCGGTGGTGCCCCCGGGGGGGGGGGGAATGCCCCACAAGATCCAAAGTTAGAAGAGTAAAATTTAGAAAAGTACACAAATAGTAATTTGTGTGTGGTAAAAACGTTGAACATCTCAAAGTCACTGATATTGCCGCAAACCATTGTTTTACAAGGTCCCCTAGGGACTGACAACGCCTTCTCCTCTCCTGCTAGACTACTTTGCTGGATTTTCAGGCCCCATTTTAAAATTCAACCCCCTCTGCCCACCGAGCTCAATTTCTGTTTGCGCCACTGGACTGAGCAGTCGTGTCTTTTTTTTTTTTTTTGCTATCTCTTCACGTTTGATTGTACAGAAAAAAATTAAACCATATAATCCTACAAAAATTATTGAAGAAACTGTCCCTTATAGCCATTTTGTTTTATACTCTTTCATTTTACATTTTCAAAGTCTTCCGAACTCACGTTTTATTCAGTCTTGTCTAAAAAAAAAACACTGCCAATACTGGTCGCGTGTTACGAGCGAGCGTACGTTAACTGAACATGCAAGCGAATTTTGTAGTTTAATGCACGGTGGGGGGATGTCACACCAGGGACGTAAAGGTTTACCCAAACCTTACCCAAAGGTTTACCCAAAGGTTTACCCAAACCCAAACCTTTACGTCCCTGGTCACACCAACACCTGCCCATGCTAAATGAGTAGTCGTTTACGGTCAATGTGAAAACCCACACATGTCACCGTGGGTTAATTTTGATAACCCATACTTTTTTGATAATCTAACACTTTCTTCGGGGTCTACACAACCCATGCTCCACCATGTGACATACAATGACCGACTTTGCAAAACTACCGTACACAACACAAATTCAACCAGCAGTCCCCAGTGCAACCAGCAAAAACACTCACATTTGAAAGCTGCGACATTTCTCGTACTAATGCGGAAAAAACGTCGCGTACTGTACGATGCCCCCACCTACGGAAGAATCGCCCAACCCGGCAACCTTCTATCATGACGATACGAAATCTAAGCCACTGACACTTTCAAATATAACCTAAAAACCTACGAGACTCATAGGCGAATTGTGCATTATATACGCACATCTTATTTAAACTATTAAAGTAGAAAAAATATAGTTTTACCTTAAAATACAAACATCGGTAACTAAACGGAAAGGAACGTCTCTTGCCGTCGCTCCGACTTTGTACACAGGAAGCTTCTCACCCGGAAGCTTCCGTTCAGAAATTTACATACGTCGCATGTAAAAATACTTAAATTCATGATTCACAAATAAAATTTACAAACAAAAATCTTAAAAACTTAAATAAATCCGGTAAGTTAACTTGACGTCACACCTTAGCATTAAAGCACATATCCGTGAACTATAGGCGATTTAACGGCGATATTTGCTCGTTTGCTCGAAACGTCTAGTCCAATATCACGGGGGTAGAGGGAATACCACTCGCACTTACAGCGCTCGTGCGATTTGGGGGGCCCCCCCCCCCCGACATTGGACTAGCCGTTTCGAGCAAACGCGCAGATATCGCCGTTAATTCGCCTTTAGTTCACGGATATCTATTACATAATCGAGCGCACACTATATGAATGAATCGTAGATTCAGTGCACACAGCGCAATCAGAACCGTCGGGGGCCGCACTTTGAGCGGAAATGATACACTTCCTAAAGCCACCACCAATCAGAACTGCCGGAAAATACTATAAATGAAACTCCCAGTGTGCGCTCGCCTGTAACTGTGCTCTAAACACACGGTGCACTAGTTTATGCGTGCTCTCGATGCACAACACCCCAATTAGCAAAAAAAAAAATGAACTCTAGTAAACAGTTTTCGGAATATGTACTGTAAAAGAAGTTGTTGACTACTTTCAAAAATGGTTCTGCATGTCTCCGAACAAGTCCTTTGTAAAAATTATTCTCTCACAACTCCAGTATAGGGTCCCCCCCCCCAAATACTGAAATCAATTTCCCTAAGTTTTCCAGGTTTTCCAGAGTAGACGAAGTCATTTTCCAGGCTATTTACCATAATTTTAGGAAGGAATGTTTTTCACACATCTTACCAGTTTTGTGTTTAAAAGGCTGAAGCTTTTAGATGAGAAATACGTTATTTAAAATTTTTTCCCTGAGTTTTCCAGTTTTTTTGTAAAAAATCAGACAATTCCCTGAGTTTTCCCTGAGTTTTCCAGGTTTTCCAAGCTGGTGGGAACCCTTTCCAGGCATTTCAGCTTTTGTCGCAGACCGACACACAAATGATCGATTTACCGAAATCGAGGTTTGAAAAACACAGAAAATAAAAAGAACTCGTTTGATGTTTACGCCGGTTAGGTTTAACTGATCCGAGGTCGAAACAGGAAAGGAACCCCGACATGGTTTTCGTGTAAGGTTTTAGCACCACAGCGTTGCTGTAGTGTTTACCCCACGTGAAACCCTACTGCTGTATTCAAATGCTTTTATGAACACTAGTTGTTCCCCGGCCTAACATATGCCGGTCAAGCCGATTCCCGCTGATTCAACTCGTCTCTGGTCAACATTATTAAAGGCACAGTGTTTGTTAATTATTAGAGCGCATATCCGTTCTCATTGCCGGCCGCGCGCCCTTTTTCTTTGCTACCGTGCCAAGAATGAACCCGCTTTCCCTCTTGCTGATTGTTCCAGGGTACAGCTGGTTTCAGCTGATCTCGGTTGATGGGCTGTTGGTAGTTGATTGTTCCTTAATTTTGTAACGGGCGTGTGGCTTTCAGTCAAGGCTCGAGACAAGTAAATTGAAATTGATATTGATCTCGGCTCTAATAGCCAGCACAGCGTTTGTTTAATCATGATCCCTCATTAAGTCTGCTCATGAAGCCAAATATATATATATGGGTTTTTACCTTTGAACACAGTAAACAAACTAATGAATGGTATAGGAGTCGTATTACTGTTGCATGGCTAACAGACATCTCTGAAAAACGCTTAAACATTAATCGTGATTAACCACCAACTTGTGGCGAACGGAAAGAGACAACACGCACATTCTATCCTGTATCTACAGGAAAGAGATGACTTTACAGAAAAAAAAAACTAAACAAAAACCGTATCGTTTTTTGTTAAGTTTCCTTTTTTATTTCCAAAAGATTAATGAGAGTGGAGTCTTTCTGTTTTAAAGGCGGCTGTTCACCATTTCGAAAGCGTTGCCCATATTCTAAACACAGCATCCACGTTCAAGATTCTCCGTCATCCACTATAGGTTGATGTGGGTCACGTGATCTCGTTTTAGTTAAGAAAATCGCGGCGCTGCTGCGAATAGCGTTGTTCCATTTTTAATTGACCGCCGAAGATATTGCTCGAAGATTCTACGGTGCTGCATCCAGGAGTTGAAGAGGTGAAAAGGCACCTTTAATATCGAGGACAAAGTAGTGACATAGCTCAGCCTAGTTTTCTGGAGCAGTTGACCCTTTCCCTCAGCGCTGTTTAGAGCTTGTTTACGTTTGCCGATCCTCGATATCGAGCTGCCGATACGAACACCGATTCTCTCCAGATCTCAGCAATAGTTAGTGTAGAAAATTAAAGACGAAGAAATTGTGATTGAGTATCATCCCTTGTTTTTAACAATGAAACCTTGTTACGTTTGACATTTTATGAACAATCAGTTATTGTAAACCCACGTGCTGGATGAATTTTTGGCGTTTTGTATTTTAGCTTTTAACTTCACTTTCCCTCCGAATCATCCAAGCGACCCATTCCCGCATCAATCGCCATTTTTAGTTGCCTTTTAGGCCTTTTCTTTAGAACATTCCCTCTCAACCCTATACAATAATATACTGGATTTCCACATATTACGTGGAGGGAAGACGGAAGGGCAGTGACACAACGTAGTATTATTGCGTATAACTCTTTGGTAGAGCCAGTAACTAGGTTAGCTGCAAGGTGCACTGGTGGGGGAAAAGCAGAGCGTCTTACTGAAGCCAATGCTATTAGACTGGATTTCTTAGGCCTAAAACGCGCGATTTTTTGTCGATTTGTTGACAGTTGCTGACATTTTTAAGCAAGTGGAATCTTTATTTTCCGATTACAACCTCGTAGCATAAGTGATGGGAGAAAACAACGATTTTTTTTTAAGCCTACGAAATCCACTCTCAAAGCACTGGCTGGACTGGAAGTGCCGTTGTTTAACCCACCATTTCAATCTAGTGCCCCTTGCAGGTATCTCACTTGTAGCCAATATGACGTCACTTGACGCTGCTCTATACCGTTCCCAAAACAGGGGTTGGGGAAAAGGTCTGCTGGGGGCAGAGTTTAATGAATGGGGGCCAGGGGGTGCTTAAGAAAAACATTTAACTGTTCCAAACCAGTAGCCTGCAAAAACCAGAAACAGTTGGGGCATTCACTGTCTCTGCCCCAAGTCCATTCCAGATTGGAACAACCCGTAGCGAGAAGAACTTTAGTCCGGACTATGGTCCGAACTTAAACTCAACCCCAAATTTTATCCAATGCTTGCATTATCTGCATCCCGTTCTTTTAAGCGAATTACCATTTCAACTCAAATTCAGTACTTTGGGCTTTTAGTCAAAACCAAACATGAGCCAAACGTGCATTCCTCTTGCACCCCCTTTTGTGGCCTGAACCTCCAATTCAGACGAGCCAATAAATACACCATGAATCTGAACCACTTTTTTGGGTAACATTATTCCACCGTAGGTTTACGGAAGATTGGATCAAAATCTCATCCCCATTTTATCTACCAACATTTTAAACTCCCGTTCCCCCCTTTCGGCCCCGTCAGTCATGTTGTGAACCCCTCAAGATAAACACCGAAGCCAAGTTCACCAAAGCCAAGTCATGGTAATGTGAGGTACCAGCAGTCTCAGCAGATGTGGTATGTAGTCTGTCGTATTCTGAAGAATATCTCGGCCCACCGAGATCAAGGTCAAGGCTGATGACGGAGGTTTAACAGTTCGAATCTTCGTGTTTGCCCCCTCCACGTATACTTCTTTTTCGTTCAAAAACATCTAATTAGCTTCAAAATTAACCCGGCAGGAGCATTCAGGTGACATACCGCTCGTAGCAATGTATACATAAAAAAAGAGGCGTGTTGTTTATGTTTTTTGAGTGAGATTTTGGGCTCGTCGAAATGTATGCATAAAAAAGTCTTGTTGTTTTTTTTTGTTTTTTTTAAGCGAGATTTTGGGCTCGAAGAAATTTTTATGTAAAAAAAAGTCTTGTTTTTGTTATTTTTTAAGCGAGATTGGTGTAAGAGCGGTTATGGAACTCTTATCAACTCATGGTTTACGAGCATGGTTTAGTATCGTTCGAGTATCGGTGGTGGGTGAAGGGAAGCAATCGTCGTGAAGTTATCGTGGCACAAGTGTTCACCCCGCTTTTGTCCGGATACTCAAGAGCAAAGGCCGGCTGTGGTCCCAGGGGTTCTAGGCACGTTGGTGGATGGCGTTGGTGGAGCCCTCTCTATTCGTGCAGTTTGGATTTATTGATCTGTTGCAGGCAAGGGAAGCCATCTGACGCCATGAGACCGATGGTGCCATCTGTTGACTAAACTGGAAAGTTGTGCAAGCACGAGCGCGAAATTTAAAAGGATATACCTCCCAACGTCATTCTTCTCGATCCACCACATCAAGTACGACCCCAAAGGTCTATCTCCTTATCGTTAGTCAGTCTCTTGGTAAAAATCCGTTTTAAAATGTGAGGCCAGGAGATTTTCTGTTGAATAATTGTTAACTTTATTTACTGCGTCCCGTAGTATATGATGCTTTGCGCGCTTACAATAATCATGACGTTTCATCTCTGTGTGTGCATGTACTAATTTTATAATAATTACCATGAGATCAACAAATCTAAAAGACTAATGCGGTAAAAATTAAAATTAATTATTCCAATAGATCGCCGAAACAGAATTATAAGACACTAGCCTAAAAAATTATACATTGTGATGTTAAAATACGAGAATCATTCCGATTTGTGACGACACAATCTTTAACTTGATGCCCTTTCGTGCACTATTCCAAAAGCCAACTGAGACAGCATTTACGTACCTCGCTGCGAGGAACGCCGTTGCTGTTATAAGGCACGCGGAATGTTATATGGCAGGCCGGGTGTACCTATAACCCTTTATAGCCTGGCGTCCCTTTAAAAGGACGGCTACTGAACGGCCAAAAACTAAGTCCCAACGCGCAACGCGAACTTTGTGAGGGGTCCCCGGGGACCCCGAGTAAAGCGAGTAGCGACAGCCCAGTGGTCAGCGTCCTCGTCTACAAACCAAGTGAATGCCGGAATGCCGGATCGAATCCCGCGACCGACCCAACTATCATTTAAAAAAAAATCTATCCAGTTTGGCATGGCCATTAAAGGGTTAAAGAATCTTTTCTTGACGTCCAACCGGCCCAAGCGGCGCCCATGGTAGCTCTATTATCGTTAGTGTGAGGTGCTTGACCATGCAAACACTCAGGAGCGAATATTTGAAAAGACTACGAACGCCTGAATGGTCAAGAGTTTGGACCCGTCGTTAGATGTTTTGGGCGAATGACCTTCCCCGCTGCTGCACAAGATTTTTTTTTCAGCTACTGTAGCTGACACGCGTAACTGGTCAAGTGGAGGATGCCTGTAATCGTATGACAATCAGAAGTGTCCCAGTGAAATATTTTTCGGTGGCGGCGGCGGCTACGGTGGTTTTCAACAAATATTTAGGCCGCAGCGGCGGTGGCGTCGGCGGCATTCCAGTAGGGCGTGTAGAAATAAAACTGAATTTTTCTCAAGATGAAACTGCAGTAAAAAGATTAATAAACAAACACCGACATATAGCATCTACCGGAAGTTGCAATAAAGATCAGTATATGCAGCCACCTAAAAGAAAAAAAACCCACAGGAACTTTCGGCATGTCACCAAAAGAACCAGCTTCGCTTCCCGACTACACGATAACACAGAATTTTGTATTGTTACGATGGCTGCGCACTGTCTTCAACGACGCTACGACCGTTGTTCGTTTGTTTACCAGGATTAGAAAACAAAAACGAACTTGTTATTTGGTGTTTAAGGTGAGGTCTAACTGAATCAAAGTCAAGCAGGAAAGCAAGAACAATAAGCTTTCCTGTAACGTTTCAGAGATCAGAGTGTTGCTGTATGCATTAGATAAATGGGAAACCTTACTGCTGTCCTCAACCATGGCAGCCATCAAAAGATAAACACTGCAAACATTAAGAACAAAGTTTATTTAATGTATTTATCGTCAGTTTTCGATACAATACAAATTAAATTGGTCCCGAACTTTCAAATACTTTGTCGTATAAAAATAGAAATAATAATACAAGGTGGCTTTATTTCGTAGTGTTGAGATTACTGAGTAATACATTAAGCTAAAAATAGTGTACACTAATGTTACAGCAAACCAATCACAGTATACATGTGAGTAATACTTGGTTATGAGTAACACATTTCTTTTCTTGGTTAATTTTAAAACCATGTAGCTTGAAATTAACAACAGAAGCACACGCGGCCATACACGCCTATTTTTTTTAATTAATTTTTTTTAGTTTTCTTCAGGTCAGTTCTAGTTTTATTTATAATACAAATAAAAAGCCAATGCGGTGCACAAAGCAATATTTTTAAAGACGTTTCGGGTCTGAACTCTACTATTTTTTCAAGCCAGAAACAGATTTCAGCACAAGGCTGGCGTCGATACATAAAATACACTTTGGGCGGAACCTCTACCACAATAACAAGCACACTAACTTGATAAAAGGCAGAATTGAAAAGCTTAAGTTTAAAAAGCCGACATTATAGGAGACCTGACTTTCCTCTGAGGATTGCAGAGGTGAGACCATCGACAGAGGGGAGACAATCCACAGAGGAACGTCAGCCCGACTTAAGCCTTTTAAAATTAGGCTTTTTAATTTTATTGTTAAAATGTAATGTGCTTATTATTGTGGGGGTGGGGGGTTACATTCCAAGTGTGTGTATTAAAATCTATTCTTTCTTGGAAATGGGTATAGTATTCAGACTCAAAACGTTGCAAAAAGTGTTTCTTTGTGCACCATATTGGTTTATTAGAGTCGATTAGACACTTATGCGAATGGTTTGTCTGGGTGTCTGTCTGTGTGTTCGCGCTATAACGTTTTAACGAATTATCGGATTTCTGTCAAATTTCGCACACAGATTCTATGGCACATTTCTAGGTCTAAGTTCGAAAAAGGGTCGAATCCGTTGGGGAAATCCTCCGCTAGAAATAATCAAAGATTTTTGTCGCAGCAAACGTACGAGGTTCGTTATTTTTTTTCAGACGACTGACGTCATCCAACCCACGACCAATTACAGGGAACTATAGCGTCGTCAGCGGCTGATGTCAACACCAACCGACCAATGACTGGCAACTTGCTCAAATTATAATACAGATCACTGACGTAAGCACGCGGCCCCAAAGATCTCATACGTACGAACTGGATAACACGCTTGTATAGTCATGTCGGCATGCTAAATTAGCGTAGACTTGGGCTACTTGTTGGACAATCGTTCATAACTTTAATGCTTAGTATTTTTTTTTGGAGGGGGGAGGATAAATATTTAAAACAACTTCTACTGTATGACATTTGTTTTATTGTTGTCAGGGAAGGGGAGGGGAATCAAATTCATAAAACTACTTTTCGGCAATGACTGTGCTATCTAGATATTTCATCCTTATCAGTCATACGATGTGGCAACGTCACAGTCGGATAAATGAAATGTGCAAAACGTCGAGACTAAACGGTTTGGAGGCCTCCCGTATCATAAAACTACCAAACGGTGCTGAATATTTTTAATGTTGATTCAGTTCACTAGTGTTCTAATTAAACTCTAAGTTTAAAATGAAACCAATAGAAGAATCGTAGTAGGCTCGTCTATTGTTGAGAGGTGTGCGCCGCCATGCCATCCATCGCAGTTGATCGAAAGCTAGAAATGCAAGCGACCACTGGTTTTATGGTTGCATACGCGTCATGGAACCGCGGCCAAGAAATTATTTGGATGTTTGGATTGTATTCTTAGGAGGAGTAATTATTCACACGTGTTAGACAATTAGTAGCCATATCGGTCGCTGTATTCGCAAGGGAAAACTAATCGACTCTCACTATAATTGGTTTAAACAGGTTTATTAGAGTCGATTAGACTCTTATGTAAACGGTTTGTCTGTCTGGGTGTCTGTCTGTGTGTTCACGCTATAGCGTTTTAACGAATTATCGGATGTCTGTCAAATTTTGCACACAGATTCTATGGCACATTTATAGGTCTAAGTCCAAAAATGGATCGATTCCGTCGGGGAAATCCTCCACAAGAAATAATTAAAGAATTTTGTTCACAGCAAACGTACGGAGTTTCTTCAGCCGACTGACGTCATCCGCGCACTGACCAATAACTGGGAACTATGTAGCATTCGTCAGCGGCAGACGTCACCACCAACCGACCAATGACTGGCGCCCGCCTAAATTATCCTAGGTCCTTGACGTTGGCACACGGTCCCACTGATCTATACGAATAACTGGACAACAAAGTAAAGTTCAATAGTCGAATGCCGGCATGTGAAATTAACGTAGACTTGTGCTACTTGTTTGGACAATCGTTTGTTACTTTAGTGCTTAGTACGTTTTTTTTTTGGAGGGGGGGGGGAGAAATATTAAAACAACTTATACTACGTGACATTTATTTTCAGGGGAGGGAGGGGGGGTGAGCGAATTCTTAAAACTACTCTTGGCCAACAACTTTGTGTTTACGTGAGAGGTGTGCGCCGTCACGCCATACCATCGCAGCTGATCAAAAGTGACCGCTAGTTTTATGGGTAGGCAATTAGTAGCCATATCGATTACTGAATTAGCAAGAGAAAACAAATCGACTCTTACCATAATTGGTTTAAACAGGTTTATTCTTTATACCATTATTGACTGCTAGTTTACTGACTTTACACATCCTTTCTGTTCAACACCCTATAATGGTGATTTTCAGTCCCCCTCCCCGCCCCATTTTTTCGTGGTGTAAAGCTAAGTAGCAGACACCAATCATTAGCCTACCTACAGGGTTCACATGTAAAAACTGTAAAGAAAATTTGAAACATTTTGTTTTAGAGTACAGCAGAAAGGTTTCACGTGGACTTCAGCACTTCAGCAATATTCTGGTATCTGTAACCTTACAGGAAAGCTCCTTGGTGTTGACTTTCTTTGAGTTAAACCTTACCTTAAGCATCAAACGAGTTGGATTTTGTTTTCAAATCTGTGTTGCTTTGGCATACCGAGTTTTTCTTCGGGTAAAGATAGGTGTTAGATTTCACTGATATGCTGCTTGGTTCGGCCGCATTTTCACATTTGCGTTCATTCGTTTCCTTTTGTTTAGCTTAGTACAGATTTGTGTTGTTTTAATGTAGCGTAATTTGTTTTGTTTAATGTAGCGTTATTTGTATTGTTTTTAATAACTAGCTAAGGCCAAAAGGCAACGTAAATAGGTTTGCATCTGTATTTATTTAACTCTTGTCGAGCCTTTGGCTTTCCGTCTTAATAAATATTTGATTATGTTCCACACAACTTGTTGTGTCGGAAATTGACAAGTTGTGGTGAGGATTGTTACACCCTAAAATGGATTAAGAATTTCTTGACCAATAAATCGCAGCAGGTCTGCGTTGGTTCCTCATTGTCTGATAAAAGTCGAGTGTTCAGTGGTGTCCCTCAGGGATCTGTTTTGGGGTCCTCTTCTGTTTTTATTTATATCAACGACCTAGTCAGGAAACCCTTTTCTTAAAATGCCAAAATTTGCAGATGATGTCAAGTCGTATAATGTCATGAAAAATCAAATTGATCATGCTTGTACTTAACATCATTTCTGCATGACTTGGAGATCTGGTCTGATAAATGGCAGCTGCACATTCTGGTGCCAAGTGAAAGATATTCCACGTAGGTTCCAAGAATGTTAAAAGTGCTTTTTTATTGTTAGGTCGAGTATTCGATCAGGGAGGCGTTCTACCTGGAAACCGGGAAAATTCAGAGAATTTATCACGTCTGGAAAAGTCAGGGAAATATCACGGAATTTCATAAACATGTACTAAGATTCAGGGAATTTCAACATTTTCCAGAAAGGCTCTTTCCTGTATAAGATTAGTTAATGCGTATTTCACTTTTTTACTTCTAAAACCTTCACTTTATTTCAGTTAAAACTATCATGTCCTTATTTGTTTCATTTCTGATAAAGCAAAATTGTTTATGCCTAAGTAATATGGGTCGTTACATGTTAAGTGCGATTCCAGGTTTGTTCAAATTACAGCATTACTACTATTTACCAGTTCCTGTTATGGCAAATGCAATTTTTGGTCTAGCAAAGCGATAAGATGTATAGTTATTGCGATTTGAGTGAAATTTGGAAACAACATTTTTTTTGTCCTGTACTGCATTTTCTTTCGACCGAAAAAATTTCAGGAAAACATATCAATATCTGAAAAACCTGGAAAAATCAGGGAATCACGAAGTTTTGAACACCACCATGTCGATCATGTTGATGAGGTCAAAGCCCTGGGTGTTTGGTTCACTAAGTCCTGATAAGCAGGTCCCATTGTAATCACAATGTCAGAAACGCTCGACAATGGGCAGCAATGATTAGATGTTGCTTTGTATCCCGTGACACTAGAACCTTGGTTCGGGGCTACACTGTGTATGTGAAACCAATCCTTGAGTATGCCAGCTATGTCGGTCGCTACACTTGGTCTCGGACATAGATCATATTGAATCTGTGCACCAAAATTTTACCAAATACTTAGAAAGAAAAGTTGCTATAACAGCCTATAAACTTTAAATTTTTGAGTCGCTTGAATTAAAAAGATTAAGTATGACATGAACTTGACTTACTCTCTAAATAACGGTTTAACTACTATGGACCCAGTATGTTTCTTCTCGGTCAGTGGTAATTCACGCACTAGGGCACATCCTTTTATAGTGTCCGCGGCCTATTCTGAGTTCGCCCCAGAAAGGCACAGATAATCAAGTGTATGTTTTTGGTAGCAGAGTGCCTTGTTGATATCCAAGATGGTTACAAAAACAATGGCGGCCGTCGATTAATGCCGCCCCCTCCAGGAAAACGTAGCCGCTCATAAAATACCTACAGGACTCAAGATAAACCGCGTACACAATAAATCAGTTATAAATCAAGTAAAACGAGACTGCCGCAAATATTTATTTTCTCATCGTGTAATTAATGTTTCTAATGCGCTTCCTTCTGATGTCGTAACGGCTATTTCCATTCCAATTTTTAAAAAGAAACTTCAAAGCGAGAATCTCTCATCCTATATGTCAGCTGGTACAAATTATTGATCGTGTCTAATTTTTGTAGTACAGCTTGATTTATTGAGCCTTGTTTTGTTATAAACAGATCTTAGAATCATTGACTGTCGACCATATGCAATGTGTAATGCTCTGTTTATATATATTTTAACTGCCATTTGACTTTTTAAATCGCTCTACATCATTGAGTATAGGCTATGTCTGTAGTACTCTGTTTATACATTTTTACTGTTTTTTTTTTTTTACAATTGTGCTCTTATTTTCCGGTAATATAAATAATAATGTTGCTTTTTTTTTACCACCTGGAAGTGGTCAGAACACGGAAGGGTGTCGAGCCACTGACACCGGGACTGGAGGGTAATTAAGTTAGAAACAGGAAAGCAAATATGTAGGAAAATGAAGTTTACGGGCAACGTTTAAAAAAGGAATGCAAGGGCTGAGATTTCATCATGCGAAGGAAACCCGCCAACGTAGACTGGGACGGTCCAACCAAACCAAATTGGAACGGTCCGGATGGAAAAGAAGTTGCGACGACAATCAAGGTGTGAACGCTGAATAGTCAGCTTCCATGGATGTCCTCTGGTTGAAAGTTTATGCTGGCATAAGTCAAAAGAAGGTAGGTCAACCGAAGTCAAGCCGTGAAGGATCTTATAAGTCAGTATAAGATCAAACCTAATTCTGCGGAACTCAAGTGGTTCGAGTCCAGTGGTGCCGAAGGTGTTAGGTCTCGGAGACCAGGCAAGCCTTTAGTAAACTGGCATTGCACCGAAACAATCAGGTCAATGTCCTTGAGAAGGCCAGGGGACCAGACCGGGGTAGCATACTCAAGGAGAGGTCGTACGAAGACCTTGAAGGCCCATACCTTGTTAGCGAAGTTACCAGATGTAAAGCATCTGTTTACGATACCCAGACGGCGAAAAGCTAATGCACTGACCTTCTGACAGTGCAAGGATGGCTTTAAATCCGGGGTAAACCAAACACCCAGGTCACATCCTTCGAGTTAAGATCGCAAGGGTATATTTTCTAAGAAGTAGAGATGGTCAGTGTTGCGGGCCCCAAGATGGAACGAATAGCACTTTAGGATAATTTGCGGACTAAGTATCAGGTGGTCCATAACTGGCCCTTCCTAGCTCCATTGCATTCGATTTGCATAAACCTGTAAATTAAAATTAAAACCCCAAATCTACATCTTATCATACACCTGTACCTCCTGCAAAAATTAAAGCATCCGGGGTAGGAAGACAGACTTATTGCACAATTGACGGTGCTATGTCTCGCCGAATATGGAAACGGGAAACGGCTACGAATACCGTTAAGATGGTGACACTCAGACGGCCCCTGTGGCTACCGCGGGGCGAGGAGTGATCGTCTAACTGGAAAATCGCATAATTGGAAGAACGTATATATCGTATAACGGAAAATCGTCTAACGCAAAACTCGTATAATGGAAAATCATCTAATGTCCCTGCCTCGCTCGCTGCGGCTATACATATAACATCAGAAACCGCAGCTATATTATTGTCCAGTTAGACGTTTATCCATTACACGATATTCCGTTTAGATGATTTTTCCAGATTTTTTATTTAGGCAGATATTAGACAATTATCCCATTAAACGCTTTTCCAGTTAGACATTCGTCTGACGCCTCGCTACCGCTGTTTAAAAATTGCTTTGAATTGGTTGGCAAAGAGGCAGGATGTCTTTTATTGCAAGGGTATGGTTTGGGTTTTTTTTTACGGAACACGAATACCAACTGGATTATCTTCCCCACGACAATGAACGGGACAATTTTGCTGGAGACAAAGAAGAAGAAGAGTAGGAAACAAAAAGCAGATCGTGACCACAGGGGTCAACGAGTAGGACAAAAAAAAACCTATTTTTTTTTAAGGAGTAAGTTTGGTAATGCGTCAAGTTTACTGGTTAATCTAGACACATGCCAGGGAGTCGCCACCAAGAAGATGACATTATATATTGATTGTTTTTATTAACGTTATTGTTGAATTATCAATTTGAAAATTTATAGACATAAAATTCCTCCAGAAAATAAATGGGAGATGTGAAGATAGGCGTGATCTGGTACGTTCACAGTTCTATGAAGTTCTGATATCCAACCAAAACCAAAACTGGTGTAGGAGTAGCCGCCAAGTTTCCAAAACGGTCGGAGGGGGGGGGGGGGGAGCGGCCAAGGTTAATACTCTTAATCAACTTAATTACACCGAATAATACTTTAGACGTTAAAGCTTTTCACAATGTTGGCTCCAATGGGTTTCTCCGTTTGTTCTCTTCTTACAGCCTACAAGGGCTTACAAAACACTAAAATATTTTTGATGTAGCAATATGATCATAGTCGAACTCACACGAGTTCCTCCTTATTTCTTAAGGGTGCGTTTACGCAGCCACTCGCCTTTGCATTCTCGCAGCGAGAACTCAATCGCGATGGCAAAGGTGATATTGCCATGGTAACAACGCTAAATGGATTAGCTAAATCCGACATCGTTTGAGTAAATACTTGCAGTCTTATAATCCGTGCCAATAATGTAAAGAATTCCTCATGACGAAACATTTCCCAAACGCTTCTGAACTCACGTTATTTGCTGTTTTCGTTGCGAAGCGGCAGACATAAAACCGCCGCCATGTTGGAATTTGAGGTGATTTCTAGCTTCTAGCTGCGAGAATGCAAAAGCGAGTGGTTGCGTGAACGTGTCCTAACCAGGGCTGGCTAAATACGTGTTTTGGGTCTCGCTCCCGGGCCGTCCATTTGCATTCGGGAAGAGAACGGTGCCAGAAATGCACTCGTGCTCATGTTGATCATGGCATGTAAAAGATCCTAGGTATTTTCTTAGCAAAATTGTCCTGAGATAACCTTAGCAGCTGAAAAGGATGTTATTTAATATTTCGAAAATTTAATAATTTAATAATTCGACAATTTTTTTTTCCTCAGGCTTCAAGCCAGAACCATACCAGTCACATGTCCCGTAATTACAGAATTTGGATGCCAGGATTCGTCAAGAACCAGCCCGTGCGAGAGATTAACACCATCTGGAAAATTAGATGCGACGAAAAATGGCCTGCTAAATTGGATAGGGGTGAATAATTGTTCACAAATTTGGATAGGAAAAAATATGACAAACAGTCTTTTCGCCAAAATTGGAGTGCTGCAAAATTTTACTAGATCCGGATCGTTGAATTCTATTTTCAGAATGTAGGGTAGTCTGAACCAACCATGAGATTTTTAGATTCGAATTTAATTCGTAATGTAATATGTTTCACAGCCTGTTATAGTTTAACCGGCAAGGTAGTTAAATAAGTCATACGCATGAATAAAAAAGTGATAGGGCACCACATCACCCGGGAGGGGGGGGGGGGTTGATGATAGGAGCGTGTGCGGGTGCATAATATGCTTTAAAATATGGCTGACTGCTCAGGAATAATAAAGATATTTCCTTAAGATAGTGCCATAATGCCTTATCACGTTTTTATTCGTGACTTTGCCAGTGAAACTTTGCCAGTGAAAGTATGCCAGTGATACTTTGCCAGTGAAACTATTGCAGGGGATAGTCAACCTATATTTAAACAATTAGGAATAAAATTTGAA
>JAHWFP010103411.1:33965-58554 GCA_023313725.1 Lithobius niger | reverse complement strand
CCCCCCCCCCCCCTCTTGACGGCACCTGACAAATTTATGAGCCCCCAATCGAGAGGGTCTTAAATAATGACTGGACCCCCCATCCCCGGCGATAAATAATGACTGGTCCCTTACACCACTGGATACACTGAAAAGTTGACTTTTTACACAGTTGACTTTTTACACAGTTGACTTTTTACAGAGTCACAGTTGACTTTTTAAAGCATTTTCAAGCCGTTCACATTGTTCCCATTTTCAAAGAGATGATTAGTTCTCGCCAATCACAGATTGAATTTGGCTACAGAATATGCTCAAAGAAGATACATGTTCGCACAGAGAAAAAAAATCGTAACGACGAATTATAAACAGAAACTATTTTTTTGTTGTTGTTTGGCTTAGCAATTAATCAGTAGCGCTGCGCAGCTAATATCTCAGCGGGCCTTGCATAGAAACATCTAATTCAAGTTTCGGATATAACGGCGAACTTCAGTCAAGGAAGGAAACAGCTCCGCACTTGACTGTGTTTCCGGCTTAGATTTGCTCGCGCGACCAGAGTTTCGAGGTTTGGTTTCGGGTTTCGACACGAATTTTAGGCATCTGGCAACACGTGTCGCATCCGTACAGTATGGGGTTTTTGATCATACGCTAGAGTAAACTAAATGTAAAGGAGTTACTAACTCATCATTTTCATAGACTCATGGTACTACCTATCAAGCCAATCAGAGAAAAGGCGCCTAGGTTAAACCTATTACCAAAATTATTCGCACCAACTAATAGTTAGAAAGTTAAATAAAACTAGAACACTCTTACCTTAGCGCCTTTTCCACGGTTGGACAGCATTAAAAGAAAAGCTGTTCATTACAGCCAACAGACGCGTCTAACTTAAGACTGTGAACATACAAAAGCATTCTGGCTAACAAACAATCATTGAGTGATCGAACTTCCCCTTCAGTTGCTCCTCCCGATTTTTTTTTAATCTATGCAATGATGCTGGAACGTACAAAAGGTCACACCGCCTTGTCTTAATCTCTACAATTTATTCTTGAGGAATTTTATGTCTATAAATACGTTACATCAAAAAAATTGACAAATTATTCGTTTGCTTTCTTCCTTCACATTTTAATGCAGAAATAGTTCCTGAAGTTCACTTTTACTAAAACATTAGACTAAAATGCATTTTCAATTAGGTCTGTGAACTTGCAAAACCACACTACCTAACAAGCAATGATTTTTCTTCGCTGAGCTCGGTAAATCAGTGTTTTCCCTTCAGTTTGTCATCTAGAGTCCTTGCACTGGTTGGCTAGCATGGTAAGGTTGCTTTTAGTTCGGTACAGCTAATAGACTTATGTAAGTTAGAAATGTGAATGTTCAAACGCACACACTCTAACACAGCGTTTCCCAACCAGTTAGGAGTAATTATAGGGAAGGCATAAGCTGCTGACGGTGTTGTACCATATAGATCAGTGGTAAACTTTGTTTTAACTATTCCTTGCAAAAGAAGCTAAATTCTATGAGAAAGGTGAAATTCTCATTTTCATATATCTATTCTTTGTCCAAAATTCTACATACTTTTTCCCTCTGGCACTATCATTTCATTATTAAAAAAAATGTATTACCCAGCAATGGGGGTGGGGTGGGGGAACGGACCACATTGCATTCTAGTCGCGACGGAGAGGAATGCTGTAGAAAAGGTTAGAAATTGCTGGGCAAAAAAATGTCCATTTTCGTTTGTCAATCAGCGCTTCGCTGTTAAGTTGCTTTTCCCGAGCTAGGATAAAAAGCATCAAAGTTAATCCTATTGGCCAAGTTAATCGAACCGACTAATAGTTCAAATGGTAAATGAAAACTAGAACATTGCTACCTTGACGCCTTTTCCCTGGTTGGCAAGCTCGGAAGGAAAACAGGAGCAAGTAAATTCCATGCAACGAAGGAATTTAAATTTCGTTGCTTTTTCATGATGCAACCAACAATAACAATTACAATAATGGCTTGGACAATGGACCCTGTTGTTTTAGATTTATTTTAACAGCCCTCCAACGCATTTATCCTGACCCCTTCAAGACCCAAAACCAACGAAAGGACAATGTTTCTTGTGTAAACGTTCAGCTGTTTAGGCCGTCCCAATTTTTCGCTAGCCATGAGCAAAGAGTCTGTGGGATTTAACATGGGAAAAACGTTACTAGATAGTCACTAGCTAGCTACTTAGCTAGACAATATCGTAAAAACAATGTTATTGATGCCTCTTTCTCTCTGTGAATGGTGGTCACTCATTCTTTAAATTTTAGTTTCTCTTTATCCCTGCACCTTTTCCTTAAATTTTCAACAATTTTAAAGACTTTGGCCGTGTTAGGATTTATGCTAAACATGATAAAATACTATTTTAGTTGCTTACAGTTGATATCTGAGGCCACAAAGAAACTTTATTGTACACGGGCCACGGCCAAAGCCATGCGCCCTGTTACAATTACTACCTTAAACCTACTTAAGGCCGCCTCTTTGTCATCAACAATCCATCTTTTAACAATCAGATATCTACAAACGGATGATGTACTGTTACTTGGCAGCGACACACTAACCTGTGCATAGATTATTTCTGAAAAGGAAACTGCAGTGATAAAACGTATAGAAACACACGTAATGTCGTAATAGTGTTGTAGTAGGTTAGAGGTTAAAGCAATCTAAGTGTATTGGAACGACCCAGGTTTGAATCCTGGCTACAGAATGACACGTGAAAGTTTTTTGATCATACAGCAGAACAATGGGTTTCACTGCATTCCCCCGTATGCTACGACGGGTATTTCTATTTATTTCTCGTGGAGATATTCAAATGTCGGTGCATGGACACCGGGTCTAAGTCTGGATCACATCAGGGTCACATTGTGGTTGTGTCGGCTTCGGCATTTGGGCTGGGGTCGGCGGGGTCAAGGTGACATCAGATCACTGAAGGAAATTACATATCCATCAGGAAAGCACCATCCACTTTGTTTACATTTAAAACAAGCAATGTTTCTTTGGTATATTTACTCTAAAGAAGGCTGATAGGGAATGCGCTGATTGAATGAACGAAGCGAACAAAAAACAGCTTATGTTAGCTAGTGGGTTCAAAAACTAAACCGAATCAGCGTTGTGATCCAACTTATTTGATTGGGGGGGATTAAGGCTTAATGGCGCGTCGTCATTTGATTGTTTGGGGGAAAGGTATAACTAAACCAAAGCAAAAACAGGACAGGTTTCATATCCAGCATACCAATGTGAACCAGGGTTTATCACATTCTCAGTGGGTGAACCAGGGTCGAATTGGGAAAGGGTTGGCCTTCTCAGGAAAGAAAAAATGGGGCCCCCAATAGGGCCTCCAATAGGACCCACTGTATGGCCCCTTTCTCTAAAGTCTTGAGGAGTTTTCTTCTTTTTTATGGCTATGCAATAATACCACATACCATTTTATTCTTTGCACTGCTGAATGGGACTCCTGTGGAAATAGCTCGGAAGGAGAACGGCAGCAACTAAATTCCATGCAACGAAGGAATTTAAATTTCGTTGCTTTTTCACGTTGCAACCAACAATAACAATTGCAATAATGGCTTGGACAATGGACCCTGTTTTTTAGATTTATTTTAACAGCCATCCCAGGCATTTGTCCTGACCCCTTCAAGACCCAAAACCAACAAAACACTCGAACCTATTACTACTAAATTATCTGATTATAAGAGAATTCTAACTATGGCGTGAACATAGTACTACCTTGATCCTCCAATCTATAAGGTTCAAACTTAAAGAGTCCGTGTAGAGGGCTTTCAACAAACCTATCTCCATGACCGCCTTCAGTCGTACGTAGAACATTAAGCAGAAATTCAGTTTCGTGTCATGTAGTCGTCAGCATGTTATCCTCGTCATTAACTACAGGAAATCAAGCTCCCGTCATTTACTGAACACTGCCGTCTCTAGACATCTATCATTCCAGTGTGTCACAGTCTTCCTGTCGGGCGTGGCTTTGCTATAAACTTGATGATAATTCCTTCGCATGCATAATCGATTGCTGTTCAGCATGCCACACAACACAGTGAGCATTCTGCGTAATTTTTTGCCATCCGTTTCCTTTTTCGAAAATCCATCCGGTATTTTGCTGTGAACACTGCTATGAGTGTTGCTATGGTATTTTGCTATGAGTGTTGCCTTTGAACTGAGGCTTTTGCTAGCGCAGTTTCCGGTTACGAAGCTGAAGCCACTTTTGCTGATAAATATTTGTTTTTGAGTTGCTTTATCAACGAAAGAAAGTGTTGCATTTTTAAAAGTTTTGACATAAATATTTTAGGACATGTTATAAAATTTCCCAGTTGAGTAAAAGTTTTAAAAAACTTTCTTGTTCTTTAGTAAGCTCCTAGAATAAAGGCCTCTCAGCGTGCTTTCTTAATATTGAACTGGCTGAGCCCCCGGTGTATCATATGCCGGTCTATTCGGTTCCTGCACGTGCAAGCAAAATACTGTACTGGACTGCATGAATTGAAAACGACAGAGCGATGGCCCCCTGTCAACAACCAGAATCCCCTGCACCCCCATTCCCCCTTTGTGTGGTCTGAATTGCCCTTGCTGCCTCTCTGGTACCCTCATTCCCCACGCACACTCTACCCCTACCTGCATTTCTGCATTTCCCGCATTCCTGTCTGAATATCACCATCCTTGCTCCCCCTCCCTTGGAATCCTTGGTGTTTGATTTTTTTAGAAGTAAATAGCGTTATCTATGGAAGGTGCCACTGTTATTCTCAATGGCTAGTGCAGTGATTACTACTCAACCAACTTTGAAATTATTCAACTCGGCTCTAATAGCCCGCAATCTGTCGTTTGTTGCCGATTGTTACAGGGCACATCCGTTCACATTGTTGTCCGCTCGCCCTTTGTGCCGAGAATGAACCTGGTCTCTTAGCAAAAATGAGCCTGCTCGCCCCTTTCATTATAGTCCATGACGAATTTGCTGGGTGATCCCAACTAAGCGTATCTTACATTATAAACCAAAGTCACATAGCACAAATGAAGCAACCGCAACGACGACCTCCGGAAGGGGAACAATGAAAACGTGCGAGTGTGTCAATTCTTGGGCTTAAAGGTGAAACTGGGACGTGGTTGCCTTGAAAAGAAGTTGAAATAGGCACATTGTTACCTCGACTAACAATTCGCTCTGCGCGGTCATCGCAAAGGCATGTCTGAAATGACGTCATGTACGAAGGACAGTTATTTTTCGCATGCTACTGGGAGTGGGGAGGGGCCTGAACGGGGAATGCCCGTCGATGGAGCAGTGCTTATGTTAGAGCCACCATTTGATTACGATATTGCTTTGTGGAGAGAGAGATTGACGGAAAGGGGCAGTGTTACACAAAGAAAAATTGACTGTTGCACTGAACGATCAGGCAGCACCGAGCAAATACTGGGAAACCACCACGGGTCAAACAAATCCCCGGCAGAAGCCGGGTACGATGCTAGTTATATATAGAAACTAGCATCTTACCCGGCTTCGCCCGGGTATTTGTTTGACCCCTGGTTGTTTCCCAGTATTTACTCGGTGCTGCCTGATCGTTTACTGCAACATTCGATTTTTGTTTGTGTAACACTCCCCCTTTCCGCCAATCCTCTCGCTCCACTCTCCCCTCCTCCTTTTATCCCGTCCTCTCCCTCTCCTCTTGGTTTCCTTCCCTTTCTCCTCTTTGCTATACGTAGTTGAATGTGGATGGTTATTTGAGTTAATAACAAACACCCCTAGAAATTCTCTTTTAGGTTGAGTTAATGCGTAATCGTATGCTTAATGGTAACAGCTCACTTCCCCCGCCCCTCACTCCCAGTCTTTCGCTGTGGCTTAAGCGATGCGTACCGTGTGAAAAAGAAGTGCGCATGACATCGTGTAATACTTGCCCTTGAGATTACCACGGTGTTTGGTTAGAAGGATAACTGTTAGAGCAAATTTTTAGGCGAGGCAACAGTGTGCCAATTTCAACTTCTTTTCAGGGCAACAACGTCCCAGTTTCAACTTCAAGCCAAAGAATTGACACACTCGCACGTTTTTATTGTTCCCCTTCCGGGGGTCGTCGTTGCGGTTGCTTCGTTTCTGTTATGAGACTTTGGTTTATAATGTAATTTATTCTGTTATGACTAAATGAATGAATGATTTGTTTATTGAGCTTTACAGGCCTACATACCCTTATATTTGTCTGCACTTTGGTGTTATGCAGTCTTTTTTTTGTTTTAATTGTCTGTGTTTGTTATATTATATTTTAAGTGTGTTTCCTCAGAGCGGCTGTATGTGTATTTTGTATGGATATATAATTTGTAAAACAAGCATACTCCTACTTAAGGCAATTTTTTTGCCTGTGTTTGTGCATTTCTTTTTTTATCTTTTGTAGGCGTTTCGCTGTTTACGGCGTCTGTTTTGTATGTGTTTTAGATTTTTGTTCTGTTTCATATGCGTTTGTATGTTGTATTTTGTGTGTGTATTTTATTTACGTGCAGTATCCAACGTTTTGTTTGTTTAGTGATGTACACGAATGCGTGTGCATGGAGGCTGTCAAGTCATAATCTTTGTTCCCTGGAATTGAAGTTCAAATTATCGTTCTTTGCGTTCGAGTGAACTCTAATCCGTTTTCATTCGTGTACCTTTACAGCTGTGAGTATGGGGAAACACCCCTTAAAACTGAAGTACCAGTCGCTGACACTTTGGTATTTTGGAAGGCTCTCTTCATTACGGAGGCAAACCACTTCACTTCCTTATTAACGTGAGACACTCCTCTTTTTACTAATGCTGTCACTCTCCTCGCTATTGACTCATGACTCATGACTTAAAAAATGGAAATAGCACTACGTACAATTCGTGAAATGGCATGCACTCACATAAATGAGAAAAAAATTAAATGGTTAATAAAGCTAGAGGAATGCAACACATTTCTTTTTCTCCCCACAAAGTCCCCTAGTCGAACGCTCCGATTGTAAAACGACATTAAGTGCAAAACCGTCTCATGTTTTCAGCAGTTCTGCAAATATTAGACCACAGTGAAGGTGTTATATTACTTTCGGCAACCAGAAAATGGCGCGACGAACTGTTAACAGTTAAATTAATTCGTATCACCATGAAACTTGTGTAAATCCTGGATTAACAAAAACGTAGTTAATGCATTGCCTTTTTCCAAGGAAGGATGCAGGGGCAAAATGTTGGGCCCTCCTCAACAAGTAAACAAATTTAGGGGGAAAGTGACTACCAACCGCAACCAAACTGTAGTGAATTTTGTCTTATTTGTGCTTCCAACTGATGAATTTCTGGCCCCCTGCCCGGGTACGTTGCACCATTTTTTAACACCCTTAATTGTGACACTGATGCATTGACAGTGTTGGGTGTCAATTGCGTTTATGCATTTTTAAGAGACAGCTCCTTTGTTTATATACCCAGAACTAACTGATACAAAGTGAAGCTCCAAGAAAATATAGTTTTTTTCTAATATCGATTGCTGACAAATGTCTTAAATCCTAACACGAAACAAAGAATCGGCAGATAGTTTTTCCTCTCACTGATATACTAGCGTAGCGCTGCAACTTACTTTTACTTGCTGGTCAGCGCCACTGTATAAGTATATTTCGTTGTAAACAGGTACATTGCCTAACCATTATAGAAGTAATCTTGGTAAGATTAACTTGGAGTTCGATGTCACTGCTATGATCCGTTATAAATATTACTCCACCAAGTAGCTTATTCGAAGTTGATTATTAATTCTGCCTCATGCAGTGTTCAGACAAGCACTGGGGCACAACTACTTCATTTAGGTCTTTGCTGCTTGCAAATGTTGCTGCTTTGCTTGGAAACAGACTGCGAAAGAAAGAAGAACCAAGCCCAGATGCACTTCGTAAATTCCACCTATAAATGATGCCTCTAGGTTTTGGTTTATTTTTCTAGTTACTAATGGAAGATTTTAGCCATTAAAATGTTGAAGTTCATCACAAAAAAAGGGCAATTGTTGCTGGATTGCATTTATCATATCCATAATACCCATATAAGTATCCCTTGTTCCTCTTAAGGTCATTTTTAGGTCATTTTTTGCAAGCCTGTGTAAGTCATTAATTCCCGTTACTAACCCTTTGAAAATCTTAACCATTTTACTATAGTATAATTTTTTTGTATGGGTGTACTTTTCACAGCAAAGAAAGAAACACTACAAAACGTCAGCAAGTAGTGTCAGTATAATTTCAACTGCAGTATCTTTAAGTCAAGCAATACTAAGCTTTTCCTTTTGCACGAGCTATTAAGGGAAAACCTGATATGTGGTATAGGAGTGACGCTTTTTTGGTGTTTGGCTTTTTGATAGTTTGATGAATTAAATATTTTTGACAGTGTTTGGTGTTATTTGTATCCACCCAAAACAAAACTGGTATAAAAGAAGCCGCCAAGTTTCAATAAAGGGTCGGCCTTTCAAAGTAGTGATATCATTCAACCAGCGAAAAGCCGCCAAGGTTAATCCTGTTAGCCAAGTTAATTGCACCTACTAATAGTTCGAAAGTTAAATGAAAACTATAACATTGCTACTGGCGTTAGCAATCTTTAAGTTTTCTTTTAATGCTCAAAGTATTATTAGGCGCGACTAACTTGTTTAACAGGATTAACCTTGGCGGCCTTTCCCTGGTTGAATGATATCACTACTTTGATGGCCGACCCTTTTTTGAAACTTGGCGGCTTCTCTTATACTAGTTGTGGATATCACAGTTTCATAGGAATGTGAACATACGACGGATCAGACGGTTTAATTGTCTCCTCTAACTTTTCTGTCTTGAGGAATTTTATGTCTATAATTTGCTCATTCATAATTTTCACATTTGCCGTGAACCAATCAGCTGTTACGTCAGCGAAATTGACACGGTTTGACGCTGATTTCCGTTCGCTTCGTTCACTCAATCAGCGCATCACTCCTCACTTGGCTCTACCTCGGGTACCGTTAATCATTCAATCACTTAGTTACCATCGTGTTCACGCGCACATAATTGCCCCTTTTATCGTCGTGGGGCAGATAATTCAGTTTGGATTCGTGGACCGTAACAAAAAACAGACCAAACCTTTGCAATAAAAGATACTCCGTCCCTTAGTGAACCTCTTGCAACAACAATGAATTCTGACAATCAGGTACTGAAACGATAAGCTTTTAATACTTAAGCATGTTATAATTAATAAACAAAAACGGAACGTTAAATGTTTAGAGTAAGGATCTAAAAGTCAAAACCTAGAAGGAACATGGATAAGCTTTGACAGTCAGGGTCTAGGTGTAAAATTTTGTCAGTAAGAGGCTGGAAAACATTAGACCCTTACTACCCAGTGGTTAGATTAGTTCTAGTCTCTTCGGACTGAACGTGTGTATGAACGGTTGTAGCAGGTTTTCTTTGTTCTTAGAATATTGTTATGGAACTTTAATAACACAATTTTCTTGTGAAGTTTGGCATTTTGTCTTTTGATGCTTTAGTATTTTTTATTATATTTCGTAGATTTATGGCAGCGGATTACCATAATGCTCTCTGCTACGAATAATGCTGGCATGTTACTAAATTGAAAAATAATTTTCAACGTAAAGCAAAGCAGCAAACGTATAACCGTACTACCACTTGATCATCACATGGGTCATTGTAGGAGGATTTCCAGTTTTTCGTCAAAATGTATTTATTGCTGACCACCGGGTAGTAAGGGTCTAATGCTTTCCCGCCTCTTACTGACAAAATTTTACACCTAGACCCTGACTGTCAAAGCTTATCCATGTTCCTTCTAGGTTTTGACTTTTAGATCCTTACTCTAAACATTTAACGTTCCGTTTTTGTTTATTAATTCGTGTTACTTTTAGAATTGCAGCTAAACTGTAAAACAGTGCAGTTGACGGTCAAAGCTGATAGTTTAACACAAGACACCCTAGGCTGACCCTTACTAATCTGGTTAAAAAAAAAGGGTTTAAAGGGTTTAACGAGCGTTAACCACTCCTGGTCATCTGCCCGAAGCCCTAAGGCCCTATGTCTGCAACAGCCAGATTCCCAGGTGGTAATCTGGTTATCGCCAATTGTAACAATAGAAACAAATCCTTTAATATTCAGTCTATGTCTTGCAGCTGGCGTTTGCTAATTGGTATTGTTGCATAAGAACAATGTTTAAAACAATGTAAAACAATCAATCTGGTGGTTTAGAGCTCCGTAACCCCTGAACCACTTGACCAATTAGAAAAGGCCTTATGAAAAGGGCACATCTACGGAGCAATACCTGTAAAATGAGCTAAGAACCAGCTTTATACGACAAATGGTGTGACCTGTAGAGAGGACAGACGAAAGTATCCCCAGAACAACAACAACAACAAGAAGAAGCTGAACAAGAAGTTGTCTATTTGGCCCCTGTCTGCATCTCGGGTTTGGCTGGACCGAATTTCACAATTTTTGGACTGCAGACAGGCCTTTACTAGTCAAGGCTAGATTCCAAATTTGGTTTAAAGATGTTTACTTTTGACGGAGTTATAAGCTCTCAAAGTTGAGAGTTTAACACAGAGGTCCTAGGTCGACCCTTACTAACACTGGCTATCGCCAGTGTTAATTTACCGTTTGGATGGATATACCATTGGTTGTAAACAATGGTTACAACAATAATTTTGCACTTACGAGCCAACGTGCTTCTAGCTGCAACCCCCCATTTTACAAAGAAGCAATTCCCCATATGACGCCTTGACTGTCTGCCGAAATTTAGATCTGGCAACTTTTACTAATGAGCTGTAGATGTGTCGTTATACCCTATGAGAATTAACATGGGAGCCTGCGGACTAGTTACTAGTTACTAGTCACCAGTAACACGAATTCAACGTTATTGAGGACACTTTTTCTCCATGAAGGACACGTTCCCACATTTTCGTGTTGACGTTTTCTTCGATACTGGACCCAAGACAGCTAATTCAAACGATTTGCAAAGATTTCTACCGCGTGGGGAATTTACACCAGTATGCCGAAATAAGGTATAAGTTAGTTTCAGTTAAAAGACACAGTCTGCTAGTGCGGCCGCCTTTTTTTCATCAACAATCGTTTTTTTAACAATCGGATGTCTACAATCAGACGATCTACTGTTTCTTGGTAGTGACACACTAACGTGTGTCTAGATAATTTACAATATTGTATTGCAACTTTATTGTTTTAAGGTGGAGATTCATTAATAGTTTTTTCATCATTGAATATCCTTAACGTAATATTTTACGCACAGTTCTTTACCAAAGAATGAAAAGCTTGATCCGCCTTCGCGAAAAATATTTATCAGAAATATGATACTGCTATTTTAGTAGGACATAAGGTTCAAATCTAAATAACATTAGTATTAATACACAAGTTGTAAACGGGAACGTCAAACAGACCCTTCGAAACTTGCTAGCCACTTTTCGTAATTTTTTAGCTATCCAAATGAGCCATAGGTTGCCATCAAACTTGGAAATCTGGTAATTTCTCCTTGAGCGTGACTACTTTCACATAGTATAAGTATGAAAATTACATGACGCTGTGCAGGTTTTTACGTAAGAAATATGAGTAATGAGGTGATGGCGCACCAAATGGGTTCATTTAGTAATAAATACAGATACATAGCCTTTGCCTCTTGGACTTAAATGTCGTCTTCATTGGGGAAATTGAGCCCTCGACCTCCGAATATGAACAAAATTTATCTTATATTCTGTTGGTCTAATTGAATTAAAAAGTACTTATAAAATAAATAAGAAATAAAAGCCAATAAAGTGCACAACTTAAATATTTCACTAGACGTTTCGAGTCAACTCAGACTCATTATCAAGAGTACATAATAAACATACTTACTAAGGAGTAAAAGTCATTAAAAAGGAGTAACTTCAGTAACCCATGTTCACTAGAACAGAACAGGATAGGGCAAACGATAGATTGGACAGAACCGAAATGGCCGAGTATATTAAAAAAAATTTTAATTTTAAAAAGTGTAAAAAATTTACGAAGGGACCTAGATCAGTTCCATAATGTCGTCCTCAGGTGCAGGCATCCCAATAGTAACCTACCTATGCGACATTTTCATAAATGTCGTGGAAATAAGTTAGTTCAGCAATTTCCTTCGCTCTTTTACTACAAAAGATTTGTTGATGGTAGCATAACCCTTTGCTAACTACCTCTACGTGTCAGCATCCCCACCTTTCTGAATGCATTTCATCACCCACTTTCTTTCACCATGGAAGCACCCGATGGAAACGAAATTTCCTTTTTAGACACACGGCTTTATTCAAACACGCAGTGGCGAGTTGAATTTCTCTACTATAGTCTGTTCCACATTATCCTTGCAGAAAACTAACTGTATGATGCCACGTTTCCTTGCACTACGAGTGCAAAAACATGTGGATATCACAATTGCAGGCTCTACACGGTTACAGTCAGAGTCTACGAGTGGGATATTTACATGTGTTTGCACTCGTAGTGGAACAAAACGTGGCATCATACATTTTAGTAATGCCCAATAAGTTATGTAAGTGCCAATCAATCATACAATGCTATCCAAAATATTTAATTTATTAAAATGTAAAATATACATAAAAGAAATTTTTTTAAATGTAAAAAATTTGTAAAATTTGTAAATTTTTACAATAAAAAAAATACCCCTAGAAATCACAATCAACCTAGTTCTCACAGGCTTTAGTGCCTAAGTATGAACTTTCGTGGATTAAAAATATTTACGTAGAGCTGCCTCACCAAATTACGTGTCATATCTAGAGTTGGGATATTGCTATGACATTTGAATAACTGGCGCCTCTTTTCTTTCTCTTGATGTTGGCTGCCTTCTAATATTGACTATGGTATCTGGTGTCGAGATTGTAGCATTTTATCAGTCACCAACTTTATGAAGAATGTACACAGACCTTGGTAGAATATACACGTTTCAGTAGGGGGAGTTCTGTGGAAGGCGCCAGGTGAGGTTCTAAGTGGTCGTTCCATGGGGTAGAGTTGTAAGGTGGATTCCACGAGGGTCACCAATTTTACGTAGATTTTACATAGAATTTGGTAGAATTTGGACGTATCAATGAGGATAGAGGGCAGGGGAAGCGGCCCGTCAGTGAGATTCTGGGGAGTCGTTCCGTGAGGTGAGGTTCTAAGGGTCCGGCCCGTGGGGTAAGATTTCTGGGGGAGGGGAGTCTCTGGAGTTTTGGTGGAATTGGGATGCCCAATTCTGTCTCACGCTGAAAATATCCTTTTTCCCTACTGACATCTATGTAATTACCTTGTCAGAACTGCCTAAGCCATTTCCTATTTCCTGCTACTCTGACATAACCGCAGATATCTTTCATAACTATCAAAATTATTAATAAACACTCTAGCTAACGTCACTGATAAGCCATTTTCCTTCGCCACGCTCTGCTATCACTCAGTTAGCATGGCAACCAAAGTAATTACGCTAGCAAGACTTCGTAAGCAATACAGCATAAGTCATAAATCACCTGCCTTTAGCATCTCAATCTGCCTCCTTCAATACAGGAACATTATATGAAAAAAACTGTATAATAAACAGTACACTCAAATTAATCTACCACCAAATAAAGCCGTAAATAAAAAGACCTAATGAGAAAAGTAACCATTTGTAAAAGGTTGTCAATCCACTTGTCATCAATAGTTACGTTAACGCATGTGCCATCTGTCAACTTTACGCGAATCTTGTCCGATCTATCAATTAATTCTATTTTTCTGTCTGCAATGAAAACTGCTAATTACAGACGTTGTTATATTGGTATTAACAATAAATGAAGTTGTAACTACCAGTTGGCATCAAAATGATCGATGAATTTGCACTAATGCTCGCATTTAATGCAGTGCGAGCTACTGCAGTCGATTATTTAATTCTGCTGGCGTGAAGAGGAAAGTGAGTACATAGGTTGATGGGAGCTAATGTATTTAATATATTTAAACACTGCACTATATGAAACGGTTTTCATGAAATTAACCAGTAACAATGGTAAGATGCCATTGGGGAGTGAATGATAGTTCTCAGTGGTGGTAAATGCAGGGCTTATCCAAGACATAGTTTTTCATGGACGTACTGAGTTCTATTTTCTGTTGAACTAGCTGTTTCCATGCATGTTGCATGTTGGCACGAACGCATTTATATGAAAAACATAAGTCACAAAACGAAGTCGTCAGTTGCTAGGCTTAACATAAAACAATGGTAGGATGCCAGAATATCAGCAATAGCAGAATACAGTAAAACTAAAGCAATTTCTTTAAAACTAACTGTTCCCCCGGCGTAACATATGCCAGTCTAGCCAGTTACAGCATACCTGAGCAAAATACTGTAGTGGGCAGTAATGGAATAAAAATAGCGTCGACTGCCCCTGCCTACGGACTCCCCTGCGGCCTACACCCTTACATTCTGCCAATGTCTGGTCAGATTTCCCCCTCCCCCCCGCCTTGCGCTTCGCCCTGGGGCGCCGCGCGCGCCCCCCCCCCCACGCCCCAGATTCCCCTATTCTGTGGTCTGAATATGCCCATCCCTGCTTCCCCTCCCTTTGAACCCCTTCTGATTTGTGTTGTTATAGAAGTTAATTTTTTGTCAGTGGAGGACGCTCAATTGCTTGTTTCTCCGTTCTGATACCAAGCGCAATAAACCCAACAACGGTCGTGCATGCAGTGATTGTTACTCAACCAATTTTTAAACGCTTCAAGTCGGCTAAAAGAGCTAGCATCATTATTTCGATTGTTACTGATTGTTACAGGCCACATCCGTTTGTTTGATATTGTCGGTCGCTCGCCCTCTTTCATTGTAGTGCTTAATGATGAATTTGCTTGCCCAACTTAAGCGTATTATATATATAGATATACTTTAAGACAAATTAAAAAAGGTGACTTTCATCAATAATGCTTGTAGTACATATGCTGATCAATAATGGATCACAGCCCGGCTATTTTACAGATAATTTTAACTTCTTTTCAACATCACCATAAATGTTTGCTAACTCTTTCTAAGTAATGAATGTGACACAAAATAAGTTAAAAAACAAAACCCAAGTGCACAAAATAGGTTAAAAAACAACGCACTAATATTTCGATTTTAAACTATGTAGCAATGTTCTCTTCAGAGTGAGAATGGACCATCTCTTTCTTCCCCGTCCTATAGGCCTAATGGAGAATATCTTTCCACAATGGCTGTAGGGATATCATAGTGCCGTTCAGCGTCACAAAGCGGTGACTACAGCGCCAAAAGACTAAGATTCGATGTTTGGTCGCTGTTTCATGTGCTTGGATGTTCTGTGTGTGGACTCGACTAGTGCACATAAAAAAACATTAGTTGTGTCACCTGGAGGGGTCTCTATCACCGCCCGTTACTTGAAAAAGGTACACTGCCTGTTGCCAACTCTGAATTACCATTAGCAGTTGGTAGAGTATGCCACATTGAACAGAAGTCAGAGACAAAGAACCTGATATCCCAATAGCAGAATAATGGGTTGTCGTCTATTATTCTACTTCAGACTGCAAATGACGCAAAAGCAATAGAACCAAACCACTACCAAGAAATTAGAGGCATTTTACGTTCAGCATGCCAGACAACGTTCATGCACACTGCATTATCTAAGAAGTCAGGTCGAATAACAGTCCATAGTCCACGATCAACTATAATGATTCATGGCGTAGTTCAATCATGAATGGATAGATTGTGGATCTATTGCGGATTTAGCTTTCATGCTGCTAAACAGGTGACTTAGCAGGTATTTACAAATTGGACAAAAAGCCAACGGTTCAAGAAGAGTTAAATAAATACAGCTGCAAACCTCTTTACGTTGCCTTTTGGAGTTATATGTCAGACTGCCTGAGAGGGGAATCGAACCCACCACCTTCGAAACCAAAGCCCGAGGTCCTACTGCCATGTCAGTATGGCTTAGTGGTAGGACCTCGGCGTTTCGTTTCAACGATCGTGGGTTCGATTCCCTTCTCAGGCAGTCTGACATATAAGTCCGAAAGGCAACATTAATAGGTTTGCATCTGTATATACAAATCTTTAAAGCGGAAAAGAACAATTAAATGCTGTAGTTTTTAGTTAGGACTGTAAGACCAATAATGAATTGCATTAGGAACGATGAGAGTGTGACCATATTCAGACTCATGTTCCAGCGTGTGATGAGAGCATCGACCAACACGATATTACAAATTGGTATTCATTATTACGAGGAATTTTTAAAAAAATCATGATTTTCATTAGCTCATAGCTTAATCAGTATACTCCGTTGGTTTATCACATCAAAGAAGGTTACCATGATTTGGTTAAATAATAGAGATTACTTAAACTGATTCTTTACGCTTTGTACTTTCTGACTTCCTGATAGCACCTAGTTTTGCAGTTGAAGTATTCACAAGAAGAATAAGAGAAAGATTTGTTTCAGTTCTCTTAGTGAGTACCCAACAGTGCCGTAACAAGGTGGCAGTGTGGGACGGCATGGGGCTGCAACTCCTCGGGTGCAAACCTTTCAGACACTGAAAACCGCAAACGTAAGTGAATTAATATAAACATAGTCCCGTCAAAAATATTTCATTATCTCTGTTATAAGCAACTGTGAAGAATTAAAACAAAATTTGATTATTTGGCTCAGTGAGTAGAGGAGGTGAGTTCCTTCCACACTTCCAGTTCTATATAGATCCCAAAAAAGTCTTGTGCTGAGCATGATGACGTTTCTCCCATCTGCCGCACAGGTGTCATAGCCGACTTCTGGATCCCGTCACGTGACTAAGGATGTCAGTTGCTATCGACCATGATACATAAAAATCATCTTCAGTTTCGAATTCCGAAAAAAATATACTGCATTCGGTTTCCATTAAAATACGTATTTATATTTAAATGTCAAACACCAGTATCAGTTTCGAATGTCAACACAGTAGGAAACCCTCTGTATGTGTAATGGATCTCTCAATCTGTTATTACAATGCAAAATGCATTCCTAATCAAAATGGCTGCAAAAATACACCAAACAACCAGTTTTAGTTTCGAATGTTCTTAGTAGGTCGCCCCTTCGTGTGTGTAAAGAACCTCCAACCCTGTTATTATAATTCAAAATGGATTCCAAATCTAAATGACTGAGCACTCTTAGTTTTGAATTAACTTCAATGTAGGAGGTCCCCTGCCAGCCCTTTTGGTTACTGACCTTTAACTTAAAAATGGTCTATACAGTTTGCTGTGTTACAGGATTTGCACGGATGGGTGAATTAAGTGCAGTTAAATAATTACACTTAAGTAAGTCCTTTTCTTTTGCTGATTAAGAAAAATATTGCGAATTTGCTTGGCTGTAAAGACTTTGTACTTATGAAAGCAACAATAAGTATTAAAACAGCTTGTGAATATTTACAATCTATCATGTTAGATTTAATTGAGTTTATCGTACGGTCCCTAAGTTTCACAATGCGAAAATGCGTAGCGATATATCCCATATCACCACACTAAAGGGTGGCAATATGCGATACTTTAGTGTGGTGATATGGATTCCATGCACAGTAAAGTGGATGATACGACATTGCCAATACTTTCATAAAGTCAAATTGACAGCCATCTTTTATATTAGCAACAAAGACAAAAGCAAATTAATTCACGCATGGTTTTATAAAGCAGTTCTATAATTTGAAATATAGAGAAGAAAATTAAATACTTTAAATACATATTACCCCCTCCCCGAAATACATGAAATTTTATCCGTCAAAATTAAGCGTTAACGATATTTCCCTACCCGAAAATGAATACACCCACAACATTCTAACTGCACACACTTTAGCACATAACTGTATGCAGATATACGTTACCGCTGAATTGCCTGTATAATGTCCGCAGTAACTAAAGTTGAATACCGAATCTTTTCTAGGGCATTATTAGTCTTCGCTGTCGTCAACATCCACAACGTTTTCCATTAAAAGCCATCAAAGACGTACTAGTATCATGAATTGACACCAGAGAATGACAATCACGAAGAACCCACTGTTCCGAAAACACATTACGTAAATTAAAGAAGGATGACACATTGCGTCAGAATTTAAAAAAAAATTAAAAACACTTCTTCCGTGAATCTAAGGAGAACGACTCAATTTTTACATGACGAAGTTTCCGTGATCTACGCCAAGGCAATAGATATCAGTCCACTGACTTTAAAAAAAACACGTTTTTCCTATGCGTATTCAAAAAAAATCTCTCCCTCTAGGCACATATGCCTGCTCACCCTCATCTTGCCATGGTATCGGCCACAAATCTGACTGTGGCAAAACAAAGTTATGCAAACATGACGACTTAAAGTTTGCATAAACAACACAATTTATAACTAATCCATTTATGAAGGCAAATCTTTCATCTTCCCACCAATTTTGTTTTTCATTTTAATAGTTACAGACCACACGATAGATTAGTTATAGAACCCGTGATGAACTATATCGGATTTATGAGCCCATTGGCGATATCCCTCGCATTGCCAATCCACTCGAACTACGTCACAATGACGCCTCGGCATTCGGCCTCGAAGTCATCTTGACGTAGTTCTTTCTGGTTGGCCATGTTCGGAATATCACCCATCTGGTGATAAATCCGATATAGTTCGCCATGGGTGCTATAACTATTACATATGGCATGGAAAAACTTACGTTACAGATTTTCCTCTGTTTTAGGCTGCATTTGAAATACTGAAACTTCTCTTGACTTTGTTGAAAGGTACTATAATGATTTCAAGAATCAGTTCAGTTAAAAGGACAACCTCTTACAACCAGCCAAAAAGAAAACAGTCCGTCAGTTATGAACTGTGCCAACCAGCAATTGTATTGGGGAAAGTGTTGGGTGTTATTTCTTGCAACTTTAATCCTCAGTATTTTAGTCACCATAGTTGTAGGTTGAATGGGACACTTCAGTTGTTTTATAGGTTTGTACTGATGTCTTTTACTATTGGCCTTTGTGTCCTTCAAGTGAAAACAACTCTCTCAAATAAATATCCGAATGGAATGGCAATGCTTACTGACTGTGCATATTACTTATTACCTCAGACTACAATCGTGTCAGTTTTAGTTTTTAACACGTTTTTCGGAAAGAGATTTCAGGGTTTGTTAACCCGTTTCTGTCAATGTGATAAGTTGTTGGAGAATTCAATAAAGAAAAGACTTTTCGTTTTCAAGCATATTGTACTACCTTTTCTTCTAACTGCTCTAATAACTTTATTTTCATGTCTACTGTCGGCATGCAGTGAGTTGCCAACCAACAGTAAAATCTTCAATTCAGCATGCCTCGTGTTGTTGTATGATTTTGATTTGTTTATATTTGTCTTTTTTGACGTAACTGCTGCTTTGTGTACAGAATGCTTCTCAGTCGCTAATATGAAGCTATGTAGAGTACTGACTAAAGGAATTAGGCCCTTAGAACAAAACCTTACACACATCCACCAGCTTTACGAGCAACTATATCAACTAGTGGATTCCGTGAACAATGCTTTTTCCGTGATAATAACCGTTCTGCTTGCACGCCTTTCCTTTGCTATATGCCTAATAGCATATCGATTACTAAATATGGCAGAATTCAATGCAGAAACTTCAGAACATCTTATAACCATGTTAATCTATTCGTATCGTCTGTACAGCATATCTGCTGCAGCTCATGACTTAACAACAATGGTAAGTACGTTGATTCTTTATTAATGGTTACTATACGTTTGGATTTTATAAGTTAGTTTCACAGCAAAGCACGATATGCTTCAATAATATCTGTGTAAACACGGCCAAAAATCTCATAACAGAGTTATAAACATAAACGTTTTTTTTCTGGTTGTGGCTTTCTTGCAATTTTACTGACTTAATAAAGTAATGTGATATTAACGGCAATTTTTCATATAGTTGTACGGGGATTAAATCAATTAACTATTTGAAATATTAAAGAAACTATTCAAGATAGAAATTGCTTAACAAGTTGCCAGTGATGATAAGTACAGATCTCCTATAAGTCTTAAATAGGAAGGAAGGATGGAGATCATAACTGGAGAGCACTTGAACAAATCTAACTTAAACACTTCAGTCCTTCAGCTCTTCAGCACTTAAACAAATCTATCATGGTGGCTGTATGGTTGATTTGAAAATACTGTTCGCCAAAATGCCCACTGTTTTCTTCGTTTTCCGAAATCCTCTGTATATTCCTCAGAGTTGCAATCAGAAAAATATACAGCGTCGCATAACTCAAAACAGCTGTGAGTAGTGATACCGTAAAGGGCTTTTTCAGTTACGTGGCCAATAGCCTAATTGGTGAAGGTTTTTATTAATTTGATACATTCGTTATTTTTTTTTGTTTTTTGGTCGAGTTAGTATCATCTTATGATTAATTTAATACATAAACTATTTTACGTCAATTTAAAAATTATGACATTTATTTCATTGTTCACCTAATTATCCTTCTCTTAAAAATTTAACTTTATCAATGTCTATAGACAAAAGTGCTTATGGTAGTAATTTATGTTGTGGAGTTAACCCCTTCTACATTGTTGCATATGCTTGTCCAGTGACAAAAAGCTAACTTTGTGAGGGTTTCCTGGGAACCAACGTTAAGCAAGCAAACCACAATAGCTGACGCTTGGCTAACGTTACTGATCTATGTACACAATGGAGTTTAAAAATAGATTCTCCTTGATGTACTTCTGAAGTGGAAGGGAATTAGAATAGAAAACTAGCAACCGATGAAAATGAAAGCACTTCTTATTGTATGCACTGGATGTCTCCCAGTATCGTCCTGTGTTTTATTCTTCACTAGTGGACTACAAAGAAGTAACGGATGAAAAAAACATTATGTTTTCTTTTTGATACAGGATATTTTTAAAGAGTTTTATCTGGTATGAATATGAAAATCTTTCAATTTCCTACTGGATGTTATGAACAGGCCAGTGGTAATGTATAGTGGTAAATTACAGACAGTATATTCGTCAGGAATAAAGAAAAATTTGGTGGTCACGCAGGCATAAGTTGAGTGTGTGTCCTCGAGCAAAATATTATAATAAAGGGCAAACTAAACATCCTGTTATTTAAATGGCGCATTTTTTTATTTCAGTTTTTTCAATGGTACAAAAATATTGTTGGTTAAATACATGTCTGTTAAAAAGTATGAAGGGGAACCCCAAAGTACTTACTGTGTGCAAAAGTATCATACGAAATTTGCATGTGTGCTTAGTGTACGTGTGCTCATCTCATGTCTTCAAATAAATAACTTTGTAAGTAGCCTACAACGTAATGTTAAATAAAAATTAAACTTTTTTTAGATAATTATTTTCCCGCAGCAGGGAAAACATTTGGAGGTGAAAATATCCCATCTGAGGGGGAAATACGTCTGCTGTCATTTTCAAGGGGGTAGAGAATGTCCATGCAAAAACATTAGCGAATCAGTGTGGATTATCTATATAAGAGAGATTTTTCGTGTTCCATCCTTGTCACCATTCTTTGTTTAGAGTAATTAATTTACGACCAACAGCTATTGGTAGAGGAGTAGTCAGACAAATAAGTTCGTCGTTGTTTTTTACATGTTAGGCAGGTAAACGTATACAAATGTACGAAACCTGAACTATGCAGTGGACGTGCTGTAACGCCATTTTCGTTTGTAGTTTAACGTACAATCAGGATGATGAGTTGACGTAGGTGCTGGTCATTATTTATGGCCAGGGGAAGGGGGTTAGGAAATGAAAATGTGACCACCAAATTTTCGATGACCCCCCCCCCTTTCGAGACCCTGAAAAACTCTTGCTCCCCACTCAAGTTCCAAAATAATGTAAACCCTCCCCAAAAAAATACCTAATGAGACTGTCTGCAGATGATTCTTGTAGGCAAGATTAGTGCTATAGCCAAATTAAGTAACACCTCTCCACACTGCTAGTTACCATTAGTTGTAAGGAAAAAGTATCATTTTTAACAAAAAGACATGTCGAGTTAAAAATGTTCTTTAAAATCTTTCTTACACCCACCCCTTGTCGACATTCATTCAATGAGTATGATGAACACACTGTTTGTATAACTGCATCCATAACATAGTCAGCACCTGAAAGACAGAAGAAGCCAAAAAACCAGGTGCCAAGTTTTTCTACAAAGTCCTTTATAAAAACTATACTTGCAGTAATGGCAGTAATAGCTTCAATACCTTGTAAACACTCACATCATGGGAGGTCTGGGGGCAAGCCCACCAGAAGCTAAGGTGTTTTTAGAAATGTTGACAACTGAAAGTCCCTTTTTGAGGTCCAAAAATTAATTGTTCTTCCAATAGGTCAGAACATTTCACACCCCCTCGCTCTTAACGAAACCTGAGAAATGTATGACCCCCCTCGACATGGTCCAAAAATGTCATGACCCCACAATTTTCTCAGTCCCACCCCCAGCGATAAATAATGACTGGTCCCTTACTATGGCTCAGCTTTAATTTGAATAAGTGATTTAACTAAGCAAAGAAGTTGAAGGGTGGTATTGGATTATGTACTGTAGTTTGAATTAATGTAATTACAATACAGCTGGCTTGTTTTTCTAAAACTAGAAATACACTTATTTCAGTACTACCAATATAATCCATCTCTGCGGTATAGCAAATATGGAACTGTTGCTATCATATGTCGTATTAGGAAGGAAGCATTTTATTATTTTTTATTTTTACGTTATACATCTTGTGTTCATGCAATGCAAGCTTCAAACTCAAAAAGATACAGATTGAAAAATTCACGCAAACATTATGATATGTGTGACTGTTTTATCCTAAAAAAAAAAGCAGACACACACATGCAATATAATATAGCAAACGTATAATCTACAACTACATGTTTGTTGGTTAATGGCTTTAACCATAACGAATATGTTTCCAGGCAAAATATGGATTAAAATCTTTACTTATGAATATTCACATTAAAAATATTTCTGTGAAAGAAGAATTTCAGGTAAGGTAGCAAATTTCAACATGATACATTCATAGACATTTGTATTCACGTTGGCAAAACCAAATGAACTCATTCATGAAATAAATGTGTAGTTAAACATATTTTAATACATAATATGTTGTACAACAAAACTTCTTTCAAATATATCAGTAGTTATGAAAGTATGATACAGCGGACGGCACCGGCACCAGTTTGCGTATGCGTGTCACGTACGCGGGGTCGAAGGTCAAGGTCACCAAAAAAAGTAACGTTATTCCTATATGGTTATCTTTCAGTTTTCAACAGCATGTAGGTTGTGTTAGAGTGGCCGAGTGGTCTAAGGCATCAGATACAAGTTCTGATCCTCAAATGAGGGCGTGAGTTCAAATCTCACCTCTGACACATCTTTTAATTTTTTAGTGTATGGGTTATGTTTAATTTATTTCAAATATGTATGAATAAACTGGATGGAGTAACATTTCGTTACTAAATAATATGTAATTTAGTAAATAAAAGCAGTAAATGACAAAAACATGAAAGTAAGTACAATGACAATCAATTTTTATTTACATACACGATACAATATGTTACAAATGTTTCAATGCTTCTTTGAAAAAGCGATCGATAAGCTGATTGTTACAACTGAATCCACGACCACATCCAGTACCACGGAGCGTTGTTTCAGGGAAAATGTTTGCTAGTTCGGATAAGGCATTCGTCCCATGTGGATAGCGCCTTATGAAGGGACAGTTTGGATTCATTGTCTTGTGATACTCTGAAGGCAGATCATTTATACTCCATGAAAAAAATTTCCATCACAATAGGAACAAACAATACAATCGTTGTTATCACGTGTTGCACGAAAAAATCCTGCTCTGGCCATGTTGTGCACTGATTGTTCACCATCCATAGACCATTATCGACAAAAGTCTTTTCTCCTCCCGTAGTAGTGAACAGATTCATGGAATCAGTGCTGTACATCAAACCGCTCCTCATTGTTCGAGCCCTTGTAATTGAATAACAACACTATCAGGTGTCGTGGCTTTATTTATAATGTGCTGTAATGACCATAAGGAACTGTAACAATGCCGCAGGGTAAGATCCATCTCTTGTCATCGTAAGCTGTTAAACAAAGTTTTCTTTGTTCAATGGTAAATAACAAATGATCGTAACTTCTAATGTTTGTCATTGAATAGGAAAAGCGTTGTCGTTCCTGTAAACAATGTACGTAATCATCACTAGTCACGTGATTCTGTAAAACAGATTTCTTAATTCCTTTTCCAACTTTTTTTCTTGTACTATCATACTCTATCATATACATTTTTGATTTCAATCCAACAAACCTAGAAATGGGTATGGATGCAGTTTCATCTTTCATTTTTCCAGGAACTTTTTTATTTTTGTCAGAAAATAAAAAATGATTGGTTGGGTAATTGCTCGTGTCAAACAAATGACGTGACTCAGCCACGTCTCGATACAAATCATCGGTGAATACGTGAGAGATGAACGAATTGGTATCGGTTGTTAATAATTTACAATTATCACCATATTTTGGAATGATGTATTCGTAATGGAACTCGAACATCGATAATTTAGATAGGTCTAACACAGCAAATCCTAAGTGAACTGGCTTGTTTCATATTATTTTTAACCTCTGTAGTCTGAACAAACCTAACTTGTCAGTTAATGGATTGAAGTATGTGACTGAG